>VXBW01003241.1:269972-285253 GCA_013400375.1 Thinocorus orbignyianus | reverse complement strand
AAACAGCCTTTTATCATCTAACATGTGAAACAATTGTAATGTGAGGCATGTGAGCAGAGAGCCTTTGCCACTGGGCCCTCATAAATCTTGCCAGTTCCCAGTGAACAACACCAAATATTTGCAGCTGAGGAACATTTGGTCTGGCTTAAATTAACATATCTCAGCAGTCAGAAGTCATTAAGCTTTGCCAGTGATTTGAAACCATTTTTCCATTTCAAAAGCGACACTGGCTGTTACTTATTTTTCTGGATGAAGAAGGTGGTAAGGAACAAAAGCAATGAAATGAAAATGGGAGATACTAATGAAAAAAAAAATGATAAAAGGGCTTTGAACTGCCTTTGGTAGATTTGTTATTAAGACTCTTTTTAAATAGCAGAGCACTTATGTATAAGATCAAATAATAATTCAAGATGATACACATTAATTTCAGTGGCAAATTATGTGATTTAAAGGCTGTGAAAATGTATACTTATTTTCTTCCTTAATCCCTTGTGAATATAGGCACTATCAATTTTAAAAGCTGATGAAAGCTTTAAATGAAAAACAATAATCCAACCTTTTTCAATTAAAGGCTGCCAGTAGATTAAGTACTGGAGTAAAGAAATGTGCTGTTGTGCTTTGCAAAGATCACGTCTGACATGCGTCTGTTCAGATGTTGGTGGCTGGAAAAACCTCTCAAATCCAAAACACCACAGTCCAAAAAACTACAAGCAGGAGAAAAAAAAAAACCAACAACAAACAAACAAACAAACAAACAAACAAACAAACCACAATCAGTTTTACTGCAAGTAGAATGTGAGATCAGATTTTCCAGACCTGTTACTTCTTTATTATTAACATAGCACATAACTCCCTTGTTCAGTTGGTAAATAAGTCATCAGCTGAAAATCCTTGAGAGCATCCAGCACCTGAGATGTCAAAAAAAAAAAAAGCAAACCACCACTTCCTCACACTTGCAGGTACAATTACTGGTCTACAATTACATAGCTCTGTCAGAAATTTGTTCCAAAAATGGTTCATTACAGCCTGTGAAATGTGTGTGCCCCTTTTTAAGAAGATAAATATTGCAGAACATTTTGATAAGTTGTATACACTGATTTCAATACAATTATGACTTCTGATTTATGTGTGAATAGTTCTAAGTGAATACACTAATTCAAATTAATACCTCAATGGTAATTATATTTTTTCAGCCTCCAATTAATGTTGTTGATAAAGCTTAAAAACCTTAAAAGTTTTACATTCGTGTCACTTTGAGACTTTTCCTCTTGAACAAAAACCACATCACCCAGCGCTGAAGAAATAGAACAGCTCTGTGAAATTATACCAGGTTATCCAGGTAGAGACCTTTTCCCTTGATCACTAGTCAGAAAAAAATCTTCCAAAACCAACGCTCTAATCTCATGGAGACAACCAAGAGAGACAATCCTTTAAAACCTTCAAGGGCAGGTTTGAAGGCATATGGAAGTGCATTTCCTGCCCCATCCACTTTCTGTGTAACCTCACTCGTTTAGACTGAAGTAAACTGAAATAGATGCTACAGTTTGAAGCTGGAGAGTGTGAATGAGCAATGTATCACACACACTCATGACAGTAAAGAGGAGAATATAAGACTAAAACTCTGCATTGGGAATAGTATGATGGAAGTACACAGCAGGTCTAGAAATCAATTAATCACATGCATAGACACTTTGCCAAAAATATGGCTGCTTTCCAAGATCTATTCTTCCAAGATCTCCAAACCTGTCATCACGACTGTTTGGTGAAACAGAGCTGTTATGGGGGAGGACCCAATAAGGTGCCGAGGGTCTTCCTCTAAATTTAATCCTACTTTCTCAGTATCTATTTACTTAAGAAATCTTTCCTTTTTATCTCTTTCCCTCTAGCAGAATAGACAGGAAGAATGCAGATAAAATTAAATGAAAACCGAGGCAATTTTGGCTTTCTGTCTCTCTGTTCTGCATCAAGGAAACTGTGAAATCAATGAGAACAGAATCAGGCCCGCTATTCAACAGAGAATTTTTCTCCAGCCACATAGCCCACCATCTGCTTAGGTACAGGCTACAAACCGGCTGCAGTAGTCAAGGTTTCGCCTGCAAAGCACTTTTTAATTCCTTAACATGAGTATTTTTCCCTCCCCCATGTCATATGGTGACAACAGGCTTTCAGGATGTTTGCTCGCCTTTCATAGTTTACTGAGCAACAATATTCTGGATTCTGTATTTCATATAAAACATAGACATGTTTGAGACTATCCATATCATATGACGGCATTTGGGTTATTTAATTACATTTCTCAAACTCCAATCATGTCTGAACTGTTGTATCAATGTACAACACAGGTCCTCATTCAGCAAGATTTAGACATATTTATATTTCTGAAGCTCAAATAAATATCAAGCACAGAAGATACTCCTTGAGCCCTGTAGCTACAAAAAGTATTTCATGTGATTTATTAGAGCATAGGAATATACGTAATGATGAAAATAAGCCAAGAAGTAGAGGATATGACTTTTTTTATCCCTTTGGAGACTTCATAGCTATAACTTACAGGAAGACCAATCTAGAGTGAATTGTGTGACTCTATTATCAGCTGTAGTATAAATAAAATAATACTCTATTTAATAGACCTGACAACAGCTATTTAATTTACATCATGAGATAAAGGCTACTTATTTTAAAATGAGCTCACCAAAGCTGAAGTTGGGAATAGTTAATAACTGAAATGTTCAAGTTTAAAAGACTATATACAGAATTTCTACAATTTGTGGTTCTTGTTTTAAACTTGTTGTTGTGTAGAGGGCTCTTAGCTTTGTTTTCAGGGATTTAAACAATTTGTTGGGTGGGCATTTGGGCTTTTTTATTCTCCTTCCCAAAAAGAAAATTAAAAGAGATAGAGAGAAACTGAATAATAGCAATGGTTAAGTTCAAGCCTTATGAAATTGGTGCTAGCTAAACAATAGACAAAATTACCAACTGAACTTTAACTTTTGCAGTATCTTTGGAATTATGCCATTTTAGACAGATGTTCATGGGCATAGATAATGCTTACAGAGTTCAGACTTTTAAAATGGATGTTATTTATAAAAGAATTAAAACACTGCACAACTGCAATTCACTCTAAGTAAAGATTACAGTTTAAAAGTTCCCCGTGAAGTACACGAGCAAACTTAACCCACTTAACGAGTCTCCTTCATCTTCTTGGATGTCAGCTATTTAAAACAGCTACTTTGCCACTCAAACAATTTTGTGTCAACAGGAAATGAGTTAGACAATCTTTAATAAACACATAAAGCACAGCTCTACAGACAGTTGTTTAATTATGAAAAACAACTCACTGAAGCACAAAAATAAAATGCAAGAACTTAGGTTTGGGCAAAGGGCTTGGAACTCAGGTATGAATTCTTCCCTTCTCGTCTGTCCTGGCAATATAGTAGCTACCTGTATTTTTCTAACTGCTGTTTAATTTCTATGGTCATTTTTATATTTGTGGAGCTAGGTTTGTGTTGTTAAATGACTTGTGTATTAACAGCAATCAGGTTTCTTTTTCCTGTGTTTAGAAGAGAGTATAGGTTTAGAGAAAAGTTTCAACCACAGAGCGAACCGTCCACAAAATTATTTTTCCACTTGTGTGAGCTTCAACTGCAGCTGGAATTATAGTATGTACCTGATGTGCACGGCAGAAAATACTTGCTCTTCTATGAAAAACTGCAGTGAACAGCAAAATGCATAATGAAAGTGTGTAATGAAAGTAGGTGCAATTAAACAGACCTGCAATTCTCGCATGAAATTCTGTTTCCATAATTCTGTTTTCAGAAAAAAATGGTGGGATCAAACTTAAGTCTGCTCATACTAAAGTTCTACTAATAAGGCATTCTCCTACTCCCCTAACTACTTTGTTTCAGTGGTTGCATTTCTTTCAGAAGTATGAGCTATAAACAAAGTGGAAAAGAAAAATAGATATTCCAAATTAGGAGTATTTTGAAGCAAATAAAATTTAAATACTTCCAAATTCAGAAGCTGTTCAAGTGTTATGTAAAAAACAATTACAGAGAAGTTTCTTAAAATACTCCTTCATGACTTCAGATTTTTCCCTCAGATAGACTAAACATCTTTTAACCATTCTTTCACTGCATGTGACCAAGATAATATCAAAATATGTTATTTTTTACTATTCAGTATTTTTAGTATTTTTAAAGATTAAGAAAAAATGTTGGTATGTGTGTCCTGTAGTTGGAAATAGAAGAATTATTTTAATATATCAGCGAAGCTATCTATGGAAAGAGAGCAGACAGACCTCTATTGTATTGCACATTTTCTAATACAGAAGTTCATATTAAAGTGGTTAACATATCTTTTTTTCCCTACACTTTTTCAGAAGAGCTCTAATTTAGATATGGAAATTTTTCAAACTTAAATCAACAACAGAAGAACTTGATTGAGTCTGTATTAAATTGTGCTCAGAGTTAAGTCAGGTAGTCCACACGTCTCGTATTTCTAATTAAATTTTTATGCAGCATTTAAAAATACTGCAATATAATATTAACAGCTAATTTAATAATTAAAATCTTATTTTTTTCACAGTAACTTCACGGTTGGTGTTTATTTCTGTATCTGTATTCTGCAAGTGAAAAATCGGTATAGGGTATTTTTTATTAATATAATATATTTTACTGGGCCCACACACATACATACACACTCTTACACACACATACACACATACAAAAAGGTTGGCCAGGAAATTAGACATCTTATCTGTGAGCTTGCTAAATAAGGACCAATAACCTAGGTCTGCAGTACTCTGTGTGATAACTGCTTTTACAAAATGAAATTTTGACTTTTTCACAGCTTAGCTACAAGTAGACACTATCAGCAAAACCGCATTTCAGTGCAATATGATGGGAAGTAAAAGATTTCAACATCTGACAGGAGAAAATGAACAACTGATAAACAATCTTTGAAATGTTCTCTCACTGCAAGGCATGCTTTTGATGATGATTTACATTTTTATTATTGTTGACTTTCAGGATGGGGCTGATGGTTGGCTAAACATACAATAACTGAAAGAACAAACCACATAAAATGCACATCAAATCAAAAGAAAAAAAATGACTGGCATTATTTGCTTTAAAAGCTTTTGTTCATTTTTTGCTTTCATTTAAGTATTCAATAAATCCAATTAGAATTCAGTTTACTGGGAAACATGAAAAGGAGAAAAAAAAAGTAAAAGAAACTGTCATCCTAACTTTCTAGTTCCAACATGGTAAATATTCCAAATTTGTTTTCCACTTTTCTCCTCCCACTCGAAACAAGAATTAAATTCTAATTCTCAGTCCAATGCACAATGAATGAATTAGTGCTAACACTTCAGGCTCTTGCAAAGTCTTTCGTCAGCATTTGGTGTTCTATACTTATCTGGGATTGTAGCTGTGGGGAAAAACAATGTATAACTTATGAAAGATAATCATGCTGAAATGTCAATGAATAAAAAATGCGGTTTTGAAAAAGCGTGTTACTTTCTTGACAGTGAACTCATCAAAAATTTCTTGTGCTAAAGGGTAATGCAAGAAACAGACTTAAAATTGTTTGTTAATTCAATTAATGAGTTCAGTTGAGTAAATAAATTGGAGGAAACAAAGGCAGAAGCAATGATTTTATTTTGCTTTGCTGTTTTGAAGACAGTTCTTGAAAGGTTTGTGGGTTTTTTGACAATTAATTTTTCATTTAAACTAATGTAGTTATCATTTTTAAAGTGGTAAATTGACTGAAAAACGTATCCTTTTAAAATTAAAAAATAATCAGAAACATTTTAGGTTAAGCCAATGTTAATTTGACTAAATCCTCGTTCCCCCTGTAAATTCCAATTAAAATTTTACATAATTGTTTCCTACCTGTTACTATTTAGTGCACAAATTAAACTGAAAATTTCATTAGCCACCCAGCTTTATCTTTTTAAATTGAATCAAGCAAATTAAATAAAACTGGTTATAAATGAATATACCCTCATCTTAGTTCTTTAAGATTTTAATTATAAAAATTTAACGTTAAATAATCCAAAACAGAAAAAGTGAAGAAAAGAAAAAAATAAAACCCACAAAAAGTTCTAGCTGAATTCTGCAATGCTATAATCACTCTGGAAATGCATAGACAAAACCAAGAAGTTTTCTTTTATCTCTGTACCTGTCTGTTAAGTGTACACTGTTAAGCATACTTTTGGGTTTCAAGAAGTTTTCTTTTATCTCTGTACCTGTCTGTTAAGTGTACACTGTTAAGCATACTTTTGGGTTTCAGCTATGAATTCAATTCTTAATAAAGCCTATTTGTAAGGGTTAAATACATCTGACGAACTTTTATCTATGTATTTACTGTGTTACATCATTTTAATCAGTGCTTGGAAGCACTGACACGTAATACAGCTCCTACAAGAAAGGACAATGATACTAAGTGTTTATCATACAAACTATTGGGATGGTGATCTAACACAGGCCAGTTTGGATGCTTTATGTAGACTCATGGATGGCTGCTGATGCAGAAAGGGACACAGTGAAAGTGAAAAAACGGTAATCTCAGTTAGACAACTGCATCGGATTGTAGATTATAGTTTCCAATGGTGTTGAGATGTACAGCTTTCATAGGCCAGTTAGAAAATACTTATTTTTATGTCTATTAGATAAAGTAGAACATAATTTATTAATGTTTACAAAGAAGTTCAAAATCAATTCTTGTTCAAAACTTAGATTGACTTTAAGCAAAAGAATTGTCTCCATTCATTGTTTTTGAAAGTGAATAATTAATATATTACCTTGAATGCTTCACCTCAAAAGTTACAATGGTTAAAGTATAACAGAGTGTCTAATGGAACAAAAGAAAGGGTTTCCGGTATAACATATACGATGAAAAAATCAGAAGAGAAATTCAGAACTGATAACTGATATTTCTGTTTAGGAACAGGCCACGAAAGAACTCAGTTATTTATTTTCTGTGCAGAATCCCTTTACATTTCATACACCTCACCTTGGCTAATAGCTGGAACAGAAATCTTACCAGACTGACGTTTTGCACAAACACATCAAGCACAACCTGAGGATAATGACAAGCTACAGACTCACCAAATATAAAGTGTAAAAACAAAAAAATTCCACCTGTTAGCATAACTTTAGGTAGGAAAGCTATTGACCAGCTTCAGCAACTGTTTTCTAATGGGTAATAATTGAGTACAGGAGATTATCTATAGTGCTAAAGTGCAAGTTTAATGAGGTAGGACTGTCGTACAGTGAACGGACAAACCCTAATCAAACATTTTGCAAGAAATCTATTGAAAGTCTGGGAAATGTACAGTGGTATGTGCCTAGAAAACTTCAATTTGAAAGAAATCCAATTACTTGAAATTATAAATTGTATAAAGAAAGGGAGTCTGCAGATTCGAAATGTGAGTCTTAGAGGGTTTTGGGTATTAAATAAAAGCAAGTGAAGCAGGACTGCAATCCTAAAGATGACAGGATCACAGATACTATTTTGCTGTAAATAAAATGTTCCGTTAATAAAGTCATGGTTCAACATCCTTTCCTGAACCAAATATTATTCCCTTGTGTTTGGATGTCGTGGTGCTAAACAAAAGGGTTGCGATTTGATCTCTGACCATGTGGTGAAGCAAGATTTTCCTGTGTCCACATTATTTAATGCTAGTTCTTTCTAGAGCAGATGTGTTGTGGAGGGAGCTAATTGTAGCAGTCAAAACAGAGCCAGGCTAAAAGCTAACAATTAAGCAGTATGGACAATCAAGGATTCAGTGCTTAAGCTCACTCCGTAGCTCTCTTTTATTTAGCAGAATTTATGGCCTGTTACATCCAGGCTTTGCTATGTAACAAAGGAGAAACGTGCCCTGAAAATGCAGCTAAAAAGTCATTGAAGTTGTATTTTTATGAGTTCATACAATGGAAAATGGACATGCTTTCACTCTTCCACAAATCAGACTGCTACAAACTGAACATACGCAGCTATTTTATTTGAACTGCAAAAACTGCATGCAGATGAAAACAGACTTTTTCCTTCAAAAAAACCTCTGCATTTCAGCCGATCTTTATTCAACAAAGTTTTAAATCCCTTTTTTTAATAACCACAGATAAAAAAGGTGCCAGATGCAGGTCCTCACATCAGAAAAACCAGAAAGCAGACACTTCTAACACAGAGAAAACAATTCTGTATTCTCTAAGTTCAGGTTAAACTTACTGTGTGGAGCTAAATACTTTCCTAAAAAGTCTCCACATAGAAGAGATATGTGGGAGGCTGGTTTTAACCAAAATGATAAACCTCTTCAAACAAACCTTTGCTGTACAGGTTGTTTTTTTCAATTCCTCCGTTTGAACAGTATTAACTCTTAGCTCTTGATTTAAATCATTAGTTGTAAGAAATTTGATTCTTGTTTGATGAGAAAAAAAATGCATAACTACATCGGCCAGCTGCATTTCTAAACTCATATGTATATGTCTGTAACCTGACAGGGCATGTGATTGGTTAGATTTCGTACATGCTGACTTCCAAAGGTATCTCCTAGTAAAGACAATCAATAATATATACCCTGCTATCACGAGGCATATACTGTAAGCTGCTGCAGTGCATGCAGAACTTTTCCATGCTCAGAGGTATCTGATGCTCATTATTTCTAATACTAATTTTCTGAATGCTGAACTGTTTAGGAATATGCTCAGAGAAAAAAAATGTGGGAAAAGAATCGTCCCATATTGCTTGCAAAATACCCCATAAGAAAGTGTTCCTTTAAAATAAAATCATAAATGTTAAAATAGTACAATGTAGTTTTGGCAAAATAAATATCTATTTGCCCTAGATTACCAAATGCTGAAATGTCCTTATTACTAGTGATAACTTTAATGATTGTTTAAGGCATTTTAGCTCTATCTGCAGGGCATTTTAGCTCTATCTCCAGTGGTGAGTCTTTTCTCCTGCATACAACAAATATCTTATATTGCCAATCTCCTTTTGTCTCATTGCCAAGGTCACGGCCAAGAAACAGACTGAGTTTTTCCACTTTGTTAATCTGAGGTTTCTGGAGTTTTCTAGGAAATGCAGGAAATTCTACGTGCCTTGTAAAAAGCAAGTCATTTGTATAACAGTGGGCAACGGTATCAAGTGTTCTGCACCTGTTTTACACTCCAGCACAGTAATTTCTGCAAAGTAAACAGTAGATCTCAGGGTCAGATTACAAATTCTAGTAGGCTGTTTGCTAGATTGCCGCTTTGTTTAACCTTTACACTTTCATTTAGAAAGGAGAAAGTATCATTGTCACACCAAGAGGGCAGTTAAAGAGTTTTAATTAACTGTGGAGGTAATTAGACCTCCCAGTTTAACAATTATCAGACAATTCTTTTCTCCTCTAAGTCCTTTAAAGTTTCGCAGTTTTTATGAGGAACAAAATCCATTTCATAAATACTTTGCAAAAAAAGGGGATAAAAGGCTACACAGAAAGAAAAGCTGATTCTGCTATGAAATTATCTATTTCCTTTTTCTAATTTAATAACAAGTCAAAATCTATCAGCTTCTCATCCACCATTCCGTGCCAAAGTCCAATTCTAATCCAATTGCTCCTTTTATTAATCCCCCCTCCTTTCAGTCTCCTGAGCTTCTGCTCTGTTTGGCCCATTGTGATATTCACACGTGTGACAAAGGTGAAAGAAAAACCTCCCTCTCCTTCTTTCCAATAAAGTTTGCTGTTGACAACTGTAGTTTAAACAGTGCCTGCCCTTACAGTTATTTGAAATCTTTGATCCAGCTCTCTCTCTCCCTGCAGAAGACAAGACCTCCAGTCACGGGGGACATCGCTCATCAGTTCCGATTCTCAACTTCATTTTTTGAGATGTAGATATACATCAAAAGGCAAGTAGTAGAGTTCTTATCCCCAGAGTCAAGGTAGGGGATCCTCCATTAATTCTCCTGATCACAAAACATAATTATGAATGTAAATATATTAAGTATATATACATAGGTTCTTTAAAGCAGCAAAATGGAAAGTAATAGAGAACATTTTTCAATGGCTCTTCTTAAAGAACAAAAAAAGGAGGAGTTTGTTTCTTTCGCTTGCATTACTCATTGCAGCTTCACCTGAGATAACTGCACAAGTGCAGGCTCCGGGCACATCTCTTGTATCACACTGCTAAAACCTATATCCCATACATCTATATTCCAATACAGAGTCTCTGCTGAACACAGTGCTTGTTATACCATGGATCTGTGTCCACATAGAACTATGTTTCACTCTTAATGCCTTCCATGTGAAGCCCGCAACCCTCAAGAAAATGATTAAGGAAACTTCTCATCAGCACAGAAGTAGATGCTACAGATGAAGACATGATCTGAACAGATCACAAAAACACTGACAGAGGGGTGACAGTGACAGAGTGGAGAGTTGAAGCCAGGTCTGTATATACAATGTGTGTTTCTTTCCTCAAAATTAATTTTTGAAGCATTTAATATTACAAAATGTCTTCTGGATACATAGGTAAGAATTTTAAATATTATGAATCCATGCTGATTTTACTTTTATTCACTTTGGAAAAGAGAATTCAGCTTGTTGGTGACAGGCAAATTATAATGCTTTAAATTTTAATTGGAATTTGATAGGATAACCGAAAAGAGACAAAATTTAAAGAAAAGCAGGTGGAAGCTAGAAAACGTAAAGAGCTGAAAGTGCTGAAATGATGACAGGAGACAGCCAAGAAAAGAACAGCTTTTGGCCAGGAGGAATATTTTCTCTTTTGGTTGAATTACTGTGTGAAATAAAAATGAAAACAGGAGACTAACATCCAACATCAGCTCAGGAGTTTAAGGTGTCATCATAAACCTCTTGAGATTTGCTCTCATTATATTAACACCCCCCCCTCCAACCATAGTGTAGTTATAAGCTTCGTGAATTCTCAGTTGCTTATCATTTATTCTACATATAATAAATCCTTATTTGTAATATGCACCATATAATGGAGTAGTAAATATTTCCAATTAGCTTGAGTGTCATAGTCCTCAAAAACTGATGCATTTATGTTAATATAAAAGCGTACATGGAACATTTTATCATGCATTAGAGATTTTAATCAGGTAATCTGCACGGCATCTGGAAACCTAAGCAGAGGCAAAGTCTGCTGTAACAAAGGCACTGTAACAGTTCACCTTCAGTGAAGAACAATAATGCATTATTAAATTCACTTTCCTGCTCAGTGGTTACACTTAGCTGACCACAGCAAATTTGCTCTCTGCCTGGTCTTCACAAGTTGGCAGAAAAATAGATTCTGTCACATTTAACGGGTTCTGAAAATGACAGGATGCCTCTCTTGGTTTAACTATAAGCCATAATCTTTCAGAAGTAAATATAATTACAAATGCCTTTTGTCACGTAGTTCTTAGGAAGGATATTATATGTGGATTATTAGAGTAGTAGATCTCACTATGTACTTGAATATCATTAGAAGCCAGAATTGATATTGCACAACAGCAACTTCAAAAAAGAATCAGATTCCTATTTTTCTTTGATCTTAAATGACATCATAATTCTTAGAAAACAAAGACACAGACATCAAATTCCTTGAGTACGGTCAAGCTGTTATCAAGAGATATTACTCCTTACACTAACATCAAAGAAAAACCTATGTTCTCTTTTGTCCGAAATACTGTTTTAATCTTATTCTACATCTATTAGTCATTTGCTTTGTTTTACATACATTTTACTGAAAGAACTTTTAAGAAAACTGCCTTAGACTCAGGGTTTGGTGGTGAAGAATTATTGATTAGGAATTTAATTAGCAAAAGTCAGCATAGTTATATACAACAGACCCTGATCCTTTCTGTTTCCAACGAGTTTTATCATGCAGCAAGCATGATAGGAATTTGCTCCATATGATGACATTCACTTTCAGGTAGAGGTCTTGAACCAACACTGTATACCACTTAAATCTCAGTGAAGTGCAATTTAGGTCCTAATCAAGATCTGTTAGAGTTTTAATTAGCTTTGTGTAAGTAACCAGTTTAGCAATTATAAGACACGTTTTTTCTCCCTTCAATTTAGTCAGTTTTATTAGAAATATCTTAGCTCTAAAGTGGGAAGTACATAGACTCATTGAGATATGGGCTTCGATTAAGGAATCTGTCGATGGCTTTTTATTTCTTATTTAAATACCCATTACCTACTCAGGTTAAAAAAGTAACATTTCTTAAGTCCTCAGAACTTAGACATTACAATGACACCGTACTCAAAACTCACATCAAACTTAACATAGTCATATTCTACCTAAGTGGAATTATCACCTTGTGTTAGGTAGTCTGTCTGTAACATTTAATTTTGGTACCTAGATTGAAAATTCTGGGATGGAAAGTTTATAGCTTAAATCTACCCTTTCTGAGAACAGCAGAGCTGCACTTTGGACAGGATGACAACCGAAGTTCCTGGACTGAATAAATACTTCATAGAATCACAGGATCATAGAATGGTAAGAGTTGGAAGGGTTCTTAAAGATCATTGAGTTCCAAACTCCTTGTCATGTGCCTCCCACTAGACCTTCTGAAACACTTCTGAGAGTCCAGATCACTGCAGCAAAGAGGTACTTAGTATCTTCTTTTAAATGATTAAACACAAGTTCATAGAATCAGAGAACAGTCTGGTTTGTAAGGGACGTTTAAAGATCACCTAGTTCAAGCCCCCTGCCAAAGGCAGGGAGATCTTCCACTAGATCAGGTTGTGGCCCCATGCAACCTGATCTTGAACATTTCCAGGAATGGGACAGCCAACACTTTTGTGGGCAACATGTTCCTATGCCTCACCACCCTCACTGTAAAAAACATCCTCCTTATGTGCAATCTAAACATCTTTCAGGTCAAAGCTGTTGTTGCTTGTCCTGCCACTACTGTCCTAGATAAAAAGTCTTCCTCTACCCTTCTTATAAGCTCCCTGCAAGTATTGGAAGGCTGCTATAAGGTATCCCCAGACCTATCTCTTCTCTAGGCTGAACAACCCCAACTCCCTCAGACTGTCCTACCAGGAGAGGTGCTCCAGCCTCTCATCTCATTTCAGGTTCAAGTCTTCTGTGCTGGGGACCCCAGAGCTGGACATAAGTAATACTACTACTTACGTTATATTATATTTATATTACTTTTATGACAATACTAATAATTTTACAGAATATAGTGGCTAAAGAATATTCAGCCACACAAACTATTCTTTCCTCACTTGATCTCTGCAAGTATTTTCAAGCATTGTAATTTGCACACCCTTGAATAAAACATCCCATTGGTTTCAATGGAAAAGCAGATCTANGAAGGAATTTATAACAGAGACTCTAGCATTCATCCACTACTTAGGATTCCCAGCTCCCCCAAAATCACCTAGGTAATCTGGCTTTAGCTACTTATCCTTCTATACTGGTAGAAGTGTCATAACAGTTTGATTTTTTTTGTTAGCAAATCTCATTTAAGGGCTTGTTCTCCTTACAAATCTTGGGAACACATCTGGAATGCTAATACCATGTCCTAGCACATCTAATTTCTAAAAGATATGGGCCCTTACAGAAGGATTCCTAAGACCTTTTATAGATAATCTTACCTATTTAACTAGTAACCCATTAAATTTTTTCATCATAAATGCTTGCATAATTCCTCAAAGGAAAATTTCTAGTGCAAGAAGATTTTCCAGAGAAGTAAAATCTACAAAAGCTCCACATTTTCTTAAAATTGTTATGCTTTGATTTGCAGAGATAACCAGCAAGTAATGGTCAGCAAATACATTTTAAAAAAGGAGAGCAGCGGCTGAGACATCTGAAAGGAAAGTGAAGGGTAGCAACTTATTACACAGGGCTAACCTAATTGCAGGTGATCATTTGACCATGTCCCAGATTTAATTATATTAACTTTATTATCTGGTTTTGAATTATATTGATCATAGATGGAATACAGTTTCTGAGATAGGTGCTGTCTCATCAAACTGTAGTCTCTTCTTGCCTTAAAGAAGCAATTCTAACTGCCTTACTTAACTACTGAAACACCAAGACAATTAAAGTGGAGAGGTAAGCCCCTCGGAAAACCTGCACAGGCAGAGCCAGTTTGTCTCATTCAGGCACCTTTCTTTCTCAATTGCCT
Source organism: Thinocorus orbignyianus (assembly GCA_013400375.1). Lineage (NCBI taxonomy): Eukaryota > Metazoa > Chordata > Aves > Ciconiiformes > Thinocoridae > Thinocorus > Thinocorus orbignyianus. The sequence goes on along the minus strand of VXBW01003241.1, from coordinate 271,120 downwards.
GTACAGGCTCCCAAGTGCTCCCGAAGGACAGAGCCATCTGCTTAAGTGAGGAGCTCATCTCTCGTTTGCTTTCCAGGTACTAGGAATCAGTCACAAATGTCGGGCACCTCAATTCACCTGCCTTCCCTTCTGATAGTGGATGACTAGTAGAACTGACCGTGGTGTCCATGTTGTCCCTCTCTTCCACAAAAGTCCAGCAGCTAGAAGTTTGGCTCAGTAAGCAGGACATCTCGATTCTAGGGAACACTGAATCCCTGTACTAGAAAACCATCCTTATGATAAGCCATAAGTTACTGTATGGACATTTCACCTCTCTCTGGCAATTCAGGAGTTGAAAATTTAAGAATGCAAAAAACTCTTTACAAAAATTAGTGTATATGTATTGTATATATCTTACACAGTTTTTCGTGCTCTAATTTGACAACATCCAACTGGTTTACCCAGTGCATGCAAATCAGCAAATGCTGCTACATACTTTTTACTAACCTTCTATAAAACGACAATATTGATGCTTCTTGCATTAACTTCAGTGAGCTTAATTTGGCACATTTGCTTGAAAACTGTTTCACAGAAAAGGAAACGGTCTTATAGCTGGCTAGAAAAGAAACCAAAAAGCTCATAGAACAGAGTACTGTGCTTGCCCACTCCATCTTTGCAACATTCATCAGTTTGTAATGAAAGATACACTGGAAAACAAAGATCGGAGCTGGCTTCTGCAGTTATTCTTGGATTGCTTACTTGCCCTCACAAGATTTATGCATCAAGTAGATGCTGTGGTTGCAACAATACAAGTTTACAGCTATTGTGAAAAATTACAGATTAATAGCATTCATCATTTATTTCAAAAATGTTTGACTAGGAAGATGATTTACTTGTATTTAGATTTTTTTAAAACTTAGCAGGTGGGGTATAATACTAAACATCTGGGAATCAGAGTATGCATGTCTGTGTACATGACAGAACACACACACAGTTCTTGTACATATTTATTAAATGGGCCACATTTACAGAATAGTTTCAATGTATTCCTGACAATCAGAAAAAAAACCTTGGTGGGTTTTTTTTTCCCCCTTACTTCAGAAAATTCCAACAGTACACTGATTTTGGCCACCAAGTAAAGCATTCATTAAAACAGGATGAGCTTACAA
>VXBW01003241.1:202472-267472 GCA_013400375.1 Thinocorus orbignyianus | reverse complement strand
TTACAAGAAAGATTAGAGATATGACTAAGGTTTCTAAAACTAAAACTAAAACTAAGGAAGTTTATACTGAACTGGGTGAAGCAGGCATGAGGACAGATTTATTCTTAGCTCAGTCCTTTGGGATCCTAACCAACTTTTTCAAATCCAAAGACAGACCTGTTTAGAGGTATAAAATCAGTTATTACATTTGCAAAGTATCTTCCTAAATAGCATCAAGAAAAAAATTGATGCAAATCATCTAGATATTAGATGCATCTTCAAAGCAGAGGACCTTTCTCAACAAATGAAATCTGAATGGTAGGAACAAACCAAAACCGCATCTTGTTGAATTAGGACAATACAGGTCCATTCTGAGGAAAAATCTAAACCCTCTGCACTCAGGGAAAGAAGCACCTCTGAGAATTCACTGTTCTCATACATTAGAGGCAACGATAGCAGAATCTGTAATAACCATGTTATTTCTCAGAAAAAAATCTGAAAAGGATTATGTGGAGAGAGTGCAACAAGAAAGGAGGTAATTTAAAAAAAAAAAACAACAAAAAAAACTGCGGGGCATGTTATTAGCACTTTTGAAATAGTTCCTGCAAGTAGTCTCAAGTGGAAGAAATTCTTGAAATTTTCCTGTAATAGCAAGCTTAAGTATAAAGTAGTATAAAAAAAGCCTAACAGATCAATGTTTTCTTCCATTAAAGCCAGGGCATTCACTCAAGTGTGTTTGCAGAAAGAATATATTCCCATTAAATTTACAAAACAATCCTGTGTTTCTTAATATCTTCAGAATTCAACTTGAGGGCAGTGAGACAAATTGTGTAGTCTTTTCTTCTTTTGTAAATGCATTTTTTAACTAGCAAAATGGAAAACTAAAAATAACTACTTTAGGGAAACAGAAATGCCTTTGTGTGGTCATCTTCATAGTGTTACGGGACATACCCTCTCTTAGTGGAAGAGCCATAACTTCATCAACTTCATTCCCTACAACATATCTTTCCTAGCAGCAAACACAAAGGGAACTAATGACTTAAAAACTGCGATGTATTAGCATGATAAAAAAAGTTCTTTCGAGCATCGTATCCATTAGGATTACATCTTCTGTTTAACAATTCATTACAAAAATGAAAATGAGCACACAAACTATTTCAAAGGGTTTTTTTAGCTCCCCTCCCCTTTACATGTAATAAAGACCATCAAAGACTATAAAGACTATTCAAATGTCTATTACATGAAAGACACATAATGACCACTGAAAAGAAAGACATAAAAAAGAAAAGAAACATAAGAAAAAAGTACTCTTTAGAGCACAGAGTATAAAGAAACTGCATATGCGGAGTTGTTTTAACAGATTTAGAGCATTCCAGATCTTTTTTAGACATGTAACTCATTTGAGCATATTCAGAAAGTGAGATATGCCCAAGACGCATTTGTAAATATGTAAATCTAGAATAACCGGTATGCACATATGTAATTTGGCTGCAATGAGCCCCGTTCACCTGGAATATTTTGGAAGTGATGCAGACAAGTAAAAACTAAACAGCAAATCTCTCATAAATGGCATCAAAGCAACCACTACACTAGCAGAGCAAAGGTCCTTGGTAGCAAACAAGTCTGCAGAGGAACCGCCTGGTTGGAGGATTGCTTAGTTAGACTGTCTAGAAATACTCTTATCCAATACTTTGCTAAAGAAAAACTTTCAGAAGTTTATACTACCTTTGCAGTCCTTCTGGCATACACATACTATTGTCATCCTAGTCAATGATAAGAAAGGGTTTCTGTGTTTTCTGTACAACAAAAATAGATGTTTCCTAGCTGCTTAGTAAATAACAACCCATTATGAAAAAACTTGCAATTTCATTTTTCACCTTTGTAGTCCATTAACTGTAATAGCTTTTAATGCACTTCAAGCATTCTTGAGCCTCTTGGGCTGAGTGAAAAGACACACCAACAACCAAAGCGTCTAAAGGTTATTTTGGTGATACCAGCTTTCTCAAATCTTTCATTTAGTGGATCTTTATATTATCTGTCAGGGGTTACAAATTTGCTATCTGTTTAGGGTTTGAGGAGTATTTAATGCTCAGATCAAGATCACTTTCACAATCTGCTAGATGATGTATAAATACATAGCCTGAACTCAGCATCTTAAGGAATTACAAACTAATATATTAAAATTTAATATGTACCATTTAAGAAATGAAGTAAGAACGCAGACCTGAGAAGTGTTAACTGTAAACATATCTGCATATAGATACCAAGTTATGTTTATATTGTTCTTGCTACCTTAAAATGGAATATTAAGTAAAATAAATGTATCATGTAAGTATTTCTGTGTGCATGTATGTATACACAAATGAAAATAAACAGATAAGATGTCTTAACACAAGCAGTTGGACAGCAGAACTGTGAATGAAAATTCCTCTGTAGATCAACTGGTAACAATTGTCTTCAAAAATGGGCCTCCTCAGAGAACTAACTAAAATAACACAGACCAGAAACAGAATTTAAGCAAAGTTCCGGATCACTTGTTTGCTGACTTTGCTAGAGGACAACTCAGATAGAAGAGAATCTTTGTTGATGCTAAAACTTCCTTTGAGGCTTTCATATTTATAAAAACATACTCGTATGTACTTCTATATTTAAGGTGACTAAGCAAGCTATATTTACACTATATATAGATTATAAAAGAATTTACTGCTGATAATGCAGAATGAAATATATTCTAAATATATAGGATGGCATATTTGTCTAGTTCTCTTTTTGATGCATGACTGCTAACAGGAAAGTACAATTCTAACTGTAACTTTGGACAACCTAAATTATTCTCCATTTTACACTAGGATATTTTGGGATTTTAATATTATTTTTTATAAGATATTAGCCAGAGGTCTAAGATTGCAACATCTCTACAGGGGAACATAAAATAGAAACAGAGAGAAAGAGTGGGATTTTTTAATACGTGGCTTTGATAAAGTTATACTTTAATTGCTGCTATCATAGTCAAGAAGCAGTTATTGTTGATTATCTGAAAAATACTTAAGAAATTTCCATTAATATCATAGTTTAAAAGCTTTTCTGGAAGAAACAGTTTAGCTTCTTTTGTGAAGATGGTGAATATTTTATATTTTGTTATAGAAAACAGCATGCACATTTTCAACAAGAGAGTGTCCTTCTCATAACACCTCAAATAACATATTCAATTTAAAATGTAAGCATGACATTCAGGCTTCATTTGCTGTTGGTGTCAATCTAAAAAAAATATAAATTGATGCAGACAGAAAATTCTAATCTGATGCCCTAGGGCCAGATCCAAGGAAACACTTAGGCATCTAAATTTGGTGTTAAATCAACTAACTTTTAGGTGTTTGTCCCCCAGCAGGCAATCTTGGGCTGAAGTGTACTGGGTCTTACATTCCTATATAGTGTATGGCGTAGGTATTGCCAGACAGGTACCAGTTAGGGGATGTTATGAGCATCCACTGCTTCCAGCATCATTTAACTTTACCCAAACCAGGTACTGCAAATTGGGATCTAATGAAATTAACAAGTCTGCCTAAAGTCTACAGGAAATCATATGCAGCAACGTGGAACTGGCAATAGGACCAAGCTATAAATTCCAGCTTACAGTCCTCATATGACCAGAGTCTGGGTCATAAGGGCAAAGGGATGGTGGAAAAATACACATTCCTCTTTTACACAAAACACATTTATTAGGGATAGTGCCCAGGAAATGTGTTGCAAGCTCAGTTCTCTAATCTGCCTACAAGGAATCAGGATCCCCATCTCTCAGGAGTGTGTGTTTAACTTTCATTGATTATTTTGAACTCTTCAGATCAATGACTAAGAAGAGGACCAGGATTCAGCAGTCTAGTCCTTAGGTTTTCTGCTTGCTATATTCCTATGCTATTTTCATATTTCACAGACAACAGTGCTGAAGAGCTGAATACTCACTCAGCCCTACAAGAAACATCAAAAATACACTTCTCGCAGCTTCAGACTAGGAGATCTGAAGGACCTCAGGTAACAGCTGAGCAGGATAAATGATAAAATACACCTCACCAAAATTAAAAATTGAGCGACTATCTAAAGCAAACTCTTTGAGTCATCGAAACTTTACCTGAAAATACTCAGAGCCTTATTTTTCATGTAAAAATCTGAATGGATCTTCTCTAATATGACCCCTACACTTCATGTAAGTCCTTTTTGTAAAATCTGACCTAATAAAACCACCATCAAAGAGTCCACAATTACAGGTTACAAAATTAGATACTTGGGTTTGATGATGGCTGTCAAGTACTTGAACTGACATCATGTACTTGAACTTACCTCCTTCTTCCCAGGATCATCTGCAGTTCTACAGCCTGCTTTCAGTAAATTTGGAAAATCTGCTATGTTTTAATAAGAAAAAAATCCTGGAAATCTAGAGTAATTGACTTCTCCAGTTATAGAGATAACGACATCTTGAGTTATGTATGAACTGTGGGGCAAAAGTGTTCTGCAGTGTCTCCTGCAGTCACTCCTAGAAGAGATTATGAACCTGGCTGGACCATAACATAACCTTTTGCAAATCTAAGTATTCCTCTCATGGAACCCAGGGAGTGGGTGGAACTTCAGACATGTACATTGAGTCTTGCCCCAACATGAAGCTAAGATGTGGCCAAGCTGCACATCTGGAGTCAGCAGCTGGAAAATATTCCCAACACCCACGGTTTACACACGGTCTTTGAGAACAGAAAGTTTTCCTGTAACAAATATTGACCCGGAATCTGACACAAGATTTCCACTTTTGGCAGGCAGCAAATCAGATACATTGAACCTAATTTGATTCTTGGTGGGATAATGACAACCTGACTCCAATGGAAGCTGAGGTCACTCAAAGCTGCACACACCAGAACCTGAGAACAGGTTCTGAACACAGACTAAGGGCAAATTTAAAAAAAAAAAAAAAAAAAAAGAAAAAAAATCCAACCAAAATGGCACAAGAGATTTACTCTTTAAACCACCCTAGCAAAATACACTTTTGCCACCTACAATGATCCTGGCTGAATTTTTAATAGAAATGCATATCTTTTTTGAAAGACTGAATACCCTCAATCTGGTATTCAGTTTGCAACTGGCAAAGAACTGTTTTTAAATATATTACACTATGTTGTGTGGACTGGGTAAATTAGCTCCTTTTCTTTATGTTAATAACAGATAAATGGTATTTTCTCTCCTGTATCCAATTCATAGGTAGGGTTAGACAAATGATCTACCATTCTGATATATGCTAAGTCTTCAAAATCTGGTACATTGACCAGTTGTGTCTATTAGAACTTTCCCCCTTTAAATTCTCCATGGACTGTAAATAAATTTTGCCTGAGCTCAGATCCCTTTTGAGATTCTGAGATTTTTAGTTTTCATTCTTTTAATGGAAGACAAGACAAGAAGAGAAAAGACAGGGCCTGGTTTACTAGGTAGGATCTCCCAGGTTCTCCCGGGCTCAATTAAAAGCCATTTTAGTTGTAGCTGATAGATTACTCCCAACAAAAGTGGCTTAAAAGAAAACACAGTTTTTAAATGTTTCATGATATGTATTCAGAATTTCTGTTTTCCCTTCTTTCTTTTGGGGTTTCAACAATCGGAATACCACCACCTATCTACGTTCGGATTTTTAAATATGACTGCATTCTGACTGATTTGCAGTGGTAAGCAACAGTTTGGAAATCTGATTGCAAACTCACAGTATCAGAAGTAGATAATTACCATCTCCACAAATATCTCTAAGTTAAATCACTTGTTTTAATACAGATTAGATTAGTATTAAAGTTACAAGATTGGTATGTGAGACATGATAAATGTAGTCATGACAGAAAACAATTTTTAATTTAGTATACCCTATCAATCTAGATAGCCCATGAATATTTACCATTAATTCAGTAGGCTGGAACAGAGTGGGGAAAAAGAACAAAAAATAGAAGGTTTGACCTAAACAAGGACTGAGGAAAAAAAAGAATTCTCAGCAGTTTTACTGAGAGTGTATCTTGCAAAAACGTGAACTGGCAACAGATTGGAAAATACATTTGGGGTACCATTAGAAACAAAGCTTCTAAAAAACCTGAATGACATGCAAAAATAGTAGCAATTCTTAATATGTACTTCTCTTTGCAGGATTTACCAGTCTGATTACACTTAAATGAGTAACTTCAAAGGCTAAAAAAAAAATCATTTATGGAAATTCAAAACAAACCTATTTGATCACATCATACTTCACAGCAGGGATACAATTTGCAGGGGCTGAGTGAGGGCATAGTGTAAGCTAAAACAGGTTGTGTGTGCAGTGAACCAAACTAAATGGTTTATATAAAAGAAATGTTGTTTCCATTAATTTTTCTGGTAATCCTATTAAAAATGCCACCTGTCCAGAATAGAATTGTCCAGATTTTAATTCTTTTTCATATCTCAGTGTTCAAACACAAGACAGAGAAGGTGTCATAGCTATTAAAATATGGCACAAAATGTCTTATTCTGTAATCTTCATAATTGCAGCAGTTTCTCTGTCTCTATCTCAATGTCTGGCTACTATATCTTTTACTTTTTGTCCCATTGTGCTAAAATAACTGATTTTTCTGATAAGCCCAAAGAATATTTTTTTTAAAGTATATATCATATTACTAAACTTCCTTTCTCCACAATGTTTCTAGTCTGTAACAGTTAAAACTCTCATATAGTAAGTAAACATAACACATTGAATATATCTTTTAAAATTCCACGACTACCCCTCCAAAATCCCCTGTAACAAGCCTAAACAGGAACTTAACTTTGAATACCTACAGGGATGAAATGGTGTCATAATCAGCGTAAGTGCATGTAGACTATTCACCTAAATCAAACACTTTGGTCATCTACTCAATTAAATTTAAATCCCATTATATAATGTGTACCAGCCTCATTTTATGCAATTCCCTAATTTAATGGATTGGTATTAGACTTTTTCCTTTTTGCACACATGGACTAATTTTCACGGTGCTCAGTTCCTCTGGGAAGTAGGTCATTAAAGTCAACTATATGGAGACAGAAACTTAATACACAAACAGTGTTGTATAAGGACCAGAGACACAATAGTAATATAAAACTGTTTTTCATACATCCCTCTTTGTAATATTTAAAAAATTCCTCCCTTATGTAAATACTCTCCATTAATCTTAAGGACCACAGAGTCAAAGAATCAAGAAAGCTATCATCCTGTTATAATTTAATTTGTGAAATGATAAAAAATTAAAAGAAAATATCCAAATTATAAAAATTAAAATCATAATTATAATACTATTTAACTGTCGAGACAATACTTGTTTTACACTGAAACAGTAAAATCATAATATTCATATTACCTTTCTCAATATGCATTCTTTTTGTCTCATGTCCCACGTCATGGCCAGCCAGATCACCCTCCTTAGGACCAGGCAGGACATTAGGTGACAAACCCATCAGCATTTGGTTCATAGATAGCCCATTCTGATGGACAGCTGCTAGACACAAGCGCAGGCAGAAAGAAAATCAGCCGTCATATTAACAATACACTTTTGTATTTATTTTATATCACCTTCCTCTTAATTATACAAGAATTCTAACAATCACAAAGTTACTTAATTAGTGCTATCAAGATCCACACAGCAGGAGAGTTTCTTCCTGCTACTTCTGGTTTAAAACAATTAATTTTAAAAATAAGAATTCAGTATCTTTGGACAAAGTTGGACATTTGCAAACGTTTTCTTGTTTATTTAACAAGATCTGAAAGGCAAAATGAAGCAAACCAGAAAACAATAGAAGGTTCTACTCAAGACATTTACTGATTTATTTATTTTTTAAGTTAGCTGTACAAAAGCTCTTGTATATTAGCCTTCCCAATATGCAGTCCCTATCGCTAACTCCTTAAATTAAGCATTGTGGCCTTCTAGGTGACAAACAGTATTTCAAAATGTACTGTGCAACAGCAGAATTGCTTATTTGCTCATCAGTTAGCTTGAAAAGCTCTTTCCAACAGTTCTCAAGCAGACCCTCATGAGTCTCAAAAATACCTCAGAAATCCATATAAGGTAGTTTATATACCTATGTTTCTATCCTGAAAAATCGTATTTGCAAGAGGTTTATGCCATTTTCATTAAAGCATTTTTTCATATGTAACCCATATTTCTGTAGTACTCAATTTACTCTTGATGGTAGAGCAAAAACAGATGTACTTCAGAATCAAGTGTGATGTTAGCAGATCAGATAGGAGAGAAAAGTTATCTTTTAAATAAATGTTACTGATGTGATCCAGTATTTAAGGAACTCTGTTATGTTCACATTGGAAGAAATAATGTGCAAAGGTCCCACTCCTCCCTCTCTCCTGCTAAGTAAGCAGAGTAAGCTGAACACTGCCATTTCTTAAAAGAAAAAAGTGTCGTTCCTTAGCAAACACAATAAGCATCTCTCAATTTGATTTACTTTTTTTAATTTAGAGAAAAATTGAAAAGGTCTTCAACCATTGTAAAAAAAATACATATTATTCAATCGATTAAAAAAAATTAAAAATCCAGGGCTCTGAGGTTTTTTTCCCTAGAACTTTACTTATGAACTCATAAAAACCTGCGGAAATAGACAGGTCACAGTATACAGGATGCCATTTTAATCTGCACTCTGAATTGTCCAAGTGATAAGAAAACAGAGTTTTCAGCTTGCCACAGTCAGGCCTCATTTATTTTCTTTGGTAAGTCATTTTTCATCACATAGTAATGAAAGATCTTTCATCTGAAGGTCAATGAAGAGTCAGCTTCCTGAGTCTGCGGAGAGCCTGAAAGGAAGCAGTCTAAAAGACACATATACTGCATCTACTCAACATGACTACGGATTTCATACAGCTATTTCATGGCCTCCTTTCTACATGCCAAATTATCCAGTTTCATCTACTGAAAAATTCTACTGTGGAAAAATGCTTTAAAAGCCCAAAAACCTGCAATGGAGCAATACGAAAAGGAATGGACAAGAATAATACGAATTTAAGTAAATATGCATGAAATAATATGTGTTTAAAACCTTGATTTCCAGGCAGTTGCGCTGGAATATCAAAGAATTCAGGGTCTTTGCCATGTAATATACATTCTGTATGGAGACTGGATAAAAAGGGTATTACTCTGAGACACTGGTTTAATTTCACTCTGCCCCTTGTGAGCTATGAGGTGATAATACTCTCTGTATTTTATTTCTAGCCGCTACAAATTTTTACATTTTAAAAAAAATATAAAGTATGGACATTTTTAAATTGATTTAACTTAATTCTTCTCTTTACCAAGCAATTCTACCACGTAAAATGTTGCTTAGGAAGTCAGATTCAATTTAGAAATCAAGCCAGAGTAACCAGATTAAATAAAACTCAATTCCTTTAAAAAATGTTTACACTATATGTTCAGTTCTAAAACTAATCTAGCAAATTGCTTCCCAGCTGCAATTCTGTATTTCATAGCTCATATCTTTAAGTTTAATATGACATGATGGCAGTTTATATCAGTACCTGTTAATGCAGCATCAGATATTATGATACTGTAAACTGGGGAACATAATGTTGGGAGATAGTTATTGCGGCTGAACTTCCGAACATGATACATATGAGATCTATTTAAGACGAGGGCATTTTGATTAGAAAAACCAGCTGCACCTAATCAAATTTAGAGTGGTGACAAGGAGAAGAATGTGACCTACGGATTCTGTCTGAAGAGCTCTCGGTCCGCGCAGGAGAGCTGGACACACTGCTGCTTCGATGAGAGGATGGATGGCTGCCAGGTCGCCGGCCCTCTTCAAGAGAAGGAGCAGGAGAAGGGCTGTCTGGAACACGTTCCTAGATCCCAAGAAAAACAATTGCAAAAAACAGGCAATGTTAAACTAAACCTCTGTGGTTTCCAAACATCAGTTCCCTAAACTGGACCTCCCTCCTAAATCACAATCTATTCTTTCCTCTGTTGAGATGTCCAGGATTTGCAGAGTATTCTCAAAGGAAACTTACCAATTTTAGGACACTAGACCTTGTGTTTTAATATGCAATGTGAGTGCTGCTCATCCCATCAGGCTTTTAAACTGCCTTCTGGACTGCTTATAAAAATCAGTTTTTTCGTGTGCTTTTGAACGTTTTTTTTTCTCACTTCTGTGTGCATGCTGCTGAATTGGAAATATGCATTTTGTTTACTAGCTTATACATCACAGCCTTATGTGATGTGGAACAATGTACCTTTAAAAATAAATAAAGACCAGATATTGTTGTTTTAGCTTATACTGAATTTTACTCCACATTTTCATTTCAGAGGGGCTTCTTGAGCAATGAGATCTTACAGAACTGCTCTGGACCATAAAAAAAAATATAATCTCCCTACTGAACCTGTACCAGTAATACAGCTGATAGTCCAAATGTCTGCTGATATCCTGGAGCACAAACCTAGGATGAACCACATTTTTTGGAAGAGTGTGGCCATATCACTACTTCAAAATGGGAGGGAAAAATGCCCATTCACATTTTTCTGTCCAGGGAGAAGCCTGACGTGATAGCCAGGAGGAGCTATAATACACTTCAAGATGTTCCTTGATTTTGAAAATTAGAGCACAAGGGCTATGATGGTTTGAACTGCACTTCTGCCATGTGAAAACAGTCAATATGTAGCAGATAGATATATCTGCTATTTACACAGAACTTTGACAGAAACAATAAACAAAGGGAGCTGAGTGCGGAATAGTCCTTTCTAGAAAATTCTCTCTTTGCCTGCAGTTTCCTCTTTATTGCTAATAGGTCCCAAGACTCTATTTCATTGCTAAAATACGTGTGAGTTAGGTTGGTTTGGTCAAATAGTGACAAAAGTAAATGGTTCCTATAAGGAAAATCTGCTGGGGAAACTGAAAATGATAAACTAGTGTTTTTGTGGTTGTGCGGTTTGTTTTTTTTTTTTTCCTTCTGGTAATTGAAATCCTGACCCTAATGAAAAGAAAAAAAAAAGAAAACGACAAAAAAACCCCAAACCCGACCCAAAACAAAAACAGTAAACAAGCCAACCACTGAATACATTCAACTCACTAAAAGCTTTTGGTAATGAAATAACACAGTTAATATGTGTTTAATAAGACATATAAAAACTTGATGCTGCAAATGCCTAGAAGTTTTCCTGAAAAAAGTATCACGTTCCTCCCACCGCTAACTGCTTTTGCAGCAGACATTATTTTTCATGCACAGTAGCTAGATGAATATTCCACTGAATGCACTGCTATGAAACTTAGCAACATGACCATCTATAGTAATCAATATATTTGTTCCAGGTAAGCTTTATAATAAATATTTGCTAAACTTGAGATTTTGATTGCAAAGGGATTCAATGGGCCTATTGATGGAGTGGGAGAAAACCTTTCAGAGCAGTGTTCCAAGACATTTAAGTGGATTCCACTTTAATAGTCTCGGGTTTTTAAGTCAAAAACATTGATGAGGATAGTTTAACTGCATCATAGCTCTAGGCTTATTATGACTTTGATTGTGTTTATATGTCCATGAACTGGGTATTCAAGAGGAGGATTATAATGCAGATGTTTTCAGAATGTAGAAGATTTATTTCTTTAGATTTAGGAGGATTTAAGCATGCACAGCGTACAGATTTGGTATAAATTGGAACATGCTATATTTAATTATTCATTTAATATATAATTTCACTGTTTGGCATACAATGTATTGTTCTTAGAAGGGTTTCATTAAAATCAAATCCAGTGAGCACATAAGATTTGAATACAGAGCTGCAGAGTAAATTAATTTATTTAAACAGCTTAATTTGTTTATCCTATTTATTTATGTGCGCTTTTACAGCACGTATTATGAGATGGAGAGAGCAAAAGGAATGCACAGGACAACAAAATATAATTACTGCACAAACAAAAAGATAATGAGTTTTATTCACATATAATATCACATAGAAGACAAACTCTAAGGGAAAACTATATATACTAGCTTTATCAATTAATTTCTAAAATACCCTTTAAACCCAACAAAATATGGGATTGAACTCTGCAGAAATGGAAAATAAATTAATTTAATACATTAACTCATTTTTTATATCCTTGCTTCATAATTCCACAATCAATAATACAGTCTATAGCAATTTTTTGTCTTTATCAAAACTATCTGCAATAAGAAATGGAAATGCTACTAATAATAAATTGAAATACTCTGTACCTCTAAAAGTCATAGTGATAAACTAATGGTGCTGGAATATCAATATAAGCTGTCTTCCTTGCTAGAGATTTTGTGTAGAAAAGATGGATTTTGCATGTGGTAAAATACTAACTTTACATTTATATTTCACTTTAAAATTTTTCAAAAGAAGAAATGTGCAAAAATGTGTTCAGTAAATAACTCAGATGATCAGAGCTACTTTGCAACTTCTGCATAATGCCAATTTTGTACAAGTAAGTCTACACAACACAGCAAAGAAACAGTATTTACTGCATTATAAACCTAGCAATAGAAATCACCTAGGATACTGTCCACTGTCCAGTATTTCTCCTAAAACTTGTCCACTCCCAGGAAAAACTGAATTCCACTTAATTAAAGATATGTCTAGAGAATCTTGTGTTGACTTGTACTATAATTAATCTTGTTGCCTCCCAACGTACAAATAAAAAATAAATAAATAAACTCTGAAATACTTTGCTTCACTAAGTATGAGGAAACCATGTGGGGTTCAGCTCGAAACCACCATATCTGAATCTATTTAAATACAGTTTTGACACATGAGCTAGAGATGATTACCTTGAAGGTAATTGTTTACCATTTCAGACAATTGAGATATAGGCAATAAAACCAATGGAGTCTCCTCCAAAACCAGATACCTATGACAACTCAGCTGCTCACATTTGAGCCACTGAAGGGTTTTGAGATGTCCACATCAGGTTGACAGAGAGGACCTACAAAAGGTCTGCTGTTTTTTGGAACGGCAGTAGGATGCCAAAAATGTTATCCTTGCATTATTGGCTGATAAACTGAATAGCTCCTGAAACTCTATATATTATTATTATTATTATTATTATTATTATTATTATTATTATTAATATTATTATTATCATTACTTAATAGAAAAAAAAGAAATATGGAATTATTTATTGTTTGTAAAACATAGCCCTCACTAGCCACTTTTTTTCCTCTATTTTTTGCTTCCCTATTTGTTTCTACAGGTACTCATTAGTAAAAAGTAGCGTGAACAATTTAAGGCACATGTAGCAATTTAACATATATATGGTTGACCAACTTTTCAAAATTGATAAGACTCTCAACGGGCATGAAAACCAGAGGCTACACTATGCCCTGGACAACACAGTATTAAAGATCTTGATGTACTTCTCAACCTTTTTCTGCATTTTTGAAACAGCTCTTTGCATAGATGCAAACACCATACTGTAAGATCTCATTTCAAAAATTCCTCTTAAGTAACTTCCTATTAAGATTTATTTTAATATATCAGTAATGGTATCCAGAAGACCATAAATACTTTCTTCTGTATATCATACACATCTTTTTCCCCTTACCAGGTTACAAAGGTGACTCAACATTAATCCCTTTTCTTGCCTCTTTTCTTTCTGCTCCAGTACCATGTTTTCATTGTTTGAAAAGTGCCTCATTAGAAAAAGTCTTCCTCAAAAACCTATCAAAACTGTTTGGTCCTGTATTACTATCCATGAAAACACCTTTCAGTTGATGCGTATAGGATTAACTCTCCTGCTCCTAAGAAGACAGACAAGGAAGTGGCATCTTCTGGGCTCTCACCACCTCAGTATTTCCCCAAACATTCTTTATTCTTTGCCATTCCATTTCCTTAGTGATAGAATTCCAGAATCCTTCTGATAAAATTTGAATATGCTAATTCCAATAGCCAATCAGTTTTGCATGGCTTTATTGCCCGCATATTTCTCTCCTACAGGTATTTTCAGTCTCAGCTTCTTCCTTTGTTCTAGGTTGCTTCTCCATAAGATTCAACCCATAGGCTTAGTTATCCTTTAATTTTAGACATGGAATGGGTTCCAGGCATGTATCTAAGTATAGCTGCAGCTCTATATTGCTAATAAAACCATTTGACTGTATTGATGCTCTTCCGTGTTGAACATTCGCCATTAAGGATGTTTGTGTTTTAAGTCACTGAAGTGCAGAGGATAAAATTACTTATTTTCAGTGTGATACTTTTGAATAGTTTAGGTAACTTCATACTGGGGAAAGGATATATGAAGCACACTGTTTCATACACAATTAAAAAGCAAAAAAGAAAAAAAAAAAAAAAGACAAAAAATCCTTTTAATTAGGAATAGTTCACAATATTCCTACCTTTCTGGGAAGGCACATGGATTCCAATCTTTCTTCTGGTAAACTTACAATGACCAAAACACAGACGTCTTACTCTTCAGTTCCTTACTGACCTAATTTTTGTGTGAGAAGTATTCCAGGAATGGCTTTCTTGAAAAATGGTTTACTTATTTGACATTGTGTCAGTTGAATGAGTAAAAGAAATTAATTTGCTTTGGTATCTTTTTTATTCCCTGAAAATGGGATATTTTGCTTTCACAGCTTCATTTTTCCCTCAGCTTTAGCCCAAGATGCTGAGACTCTGAATTAACATTTAGTCCTAAGAATTACAAGATGAATTTGGCTAATAATTATTTCCTAACTTCCTCAATCACTACTATAAAATGTGTGTTATCAAACTGACCAAATGCTATAAATTTTTATTTCTGTTTCCTTATTTGCATAGTATCAGTAGCTTGCTAAACATCTTGCTAACTTCCCACTGATGCACATCATCTTTCTCATCTTGTTCTTTCTTATAGATATGCTTCTAATCTCAACTGAAATTCAGGAGTTCAGATGTTTTGTGTTGACATTTATTGCACTATTGTTGGAAATAGTGGATCTAGTTAATACAAAGAATGTAATCCATTATATTTGCATAAGTCCTTTTTTCTCTCTTTGTGAATACCTTGAACTTATTTATCTTTTGGACCAATTTAAGCTAATTTGATTGCTGTTTTACTTTTACCTCTGCAATTTTTCATTGATTCTACCTTGCTGTTCCCATCACAAGAGTACTGATAATTGGCAACAGAAAATGTAGAAAGAGATCAACAGACAAAAAGACTATGGATTTGCTTGATTTTTATTGCTGTTTACTACAGGGTTATTGAGAATATCAGAAGCAGTTAACTACAGGAAGTCAAAATGGAAGATGTCCAAGTAATCCTTTAATGTGGTGAAACTAGAGGAGCGTCCAGGGTGTTGACAGTTTGGAATCATGATGAAACAGGATCATTCATGGAAGTGCCACAGAGCCTCATAGTACAAAATTCTGTGTTTCATGGATTTTCATAAGAATGTCCTGACAACTATTTTGGACCTGCTTATTTTTTGTGTCTCCTTCCAATTGAATTTATAAATTATATTTCACCTTGGAAATGTATGTTAGGAATAACAAACAAAATATTTTTCTAAGGCGTACAGAAAACCCCATGCATTATGCAAGCACATAGAAGTGCAAAAAAACTGCTCCAAAGTGAATTAGCAATTTCTTTTTGGCAAGTTGGACACACTTCTGCTTTTTTATTCTTTTCTCTCCTCTTTTGAATATCTAACCTTACTTGAAAAGCAACCATTCAAGCTTAAGAAACAGCAGTGGGAGCTCACCCCTCGAAGTCCATCCAAACCGGACATTCAGCCAAGCACCAAGAATTTATGTCACTAAATGTAGTTGTCTACAGTACAAATGCCTACACCTGAGCTAGTCACCCTAGGTTCATTTTTTACCCATACATTTACGTTTCAAAGGTACAATTCACCTCACTCTAAAGTAACTATCTGAAATAGGTCCAATGAATTATGCCCTACAAGACAGCAAAATGAATCCCATCCATTGTACCTGGCTGCATGGCCATTTTGGTTCAAATTAATCTTATACCACATACATAGTTCCCTGTTACACATGTGAATATGCAAATTGCCCAACAGTAAAATTTGTACTACCTTCTCTGTGTCATATGTTATCCATTGGCAGCCATTCTATATGATGCAAATTAATTTATATGAGCATATGGGTGCTATTAGCTTCAAATTGCACCACAGAAACACGTGTGTTAAAACAAATAATAGGATCCCATATTATTTTTAAAAAGACATTATTCCGAGCTACAATTTACTAGATATACAGTAATAATCCCCTAAATTCATTATAAAAAAATGCATTAAAATTTAAAAGAAATAATTTTAATCATACAGAGAACTAATTAATGAGGTGGGACACAGTGTCCTCTAATACAAAGATGACTGAGCCATAAGAAAGGAGTTCAGCTACACTTTGACCTAAGATTTTTTCATGCTAAAGCACGAAAACAAAGTAAGTATGCATATACATTTTTATATTAACATAAAAAAATTTTAAAAAGCTATTCTGACTAACCTGGAGGTTTTTTTCTGTTATGTACAAGTTCATACAAATAGTTTTAAGACATCATTATTTCTGCAGGCATGTTAAAAAGAAAATGAAATATTCATTTGGTTTGTAATCTGCTTCAAGTGTTTTCTACCCAGGATGCCTAATTGTACTTTCAAGGTGCATCCTATGGCCCCTGTCTCTACAGGACAGTGTGCCAGCCAATTTTGAAAAACAATTTACCTAATCCTATTTAAAAAGTCATAATTTCTGTAACTAGAAAATAAGTGATCAGTAAACTCTTCTACACTGAAACATCTTATGACGCCCAATACCTTTTGGTAAAAGTCTCCACTAAACTCAAGGCTGCTCACACAGCAGTTACAGAAGACTTAAACCAAAGCTTCTACAGTCCCCTTCTTTGCTGCCCACCCGCCCTGTGAAGTGAACTTGCTAATTTTAATTTTAAAGCCTGCATCCTTTCAGGTCCACTCTCTGAACTTGTTCACCACCACTCTGACATGAGACATTTAAATGTACTCTGTTCTATCATCTCCCTATGGTCGTGTCATACTTCTCTTTGGCTATTATTTGGGCTCTTTTTTACAATAATTATACGTGAAAAATACAGGAACATTTGATTACGTCAATAGGAACACAAATATATTGCCAATGAAAAATGAAAAAATGAAAAAATGAAAAATTAAATAAACCAATAGACAGTTATTTTTTAAAAAAATCTGTCATCAGTTACCTTGGATAAATAAATTACTAGTAAATTTCTGCTAATGGATAACAGGAAGATATAGCCTTATAAACAACTTTTATGCAACCTCTGCTGTGAATTATCTAGAGAATTAGCAAAATTTAGTCTTGTGTATTTAATATGCATGGGAAAACTACTGTATCACTGGTCACTTTTTCAGCTGAAGGGATTGGTTTCCTCCGCTTTATTCTTAATTCTTTCTCTAAGTATTAGTAACAGTATAAAAAAAGTGCAATTTTTGATTCTGGTATGCTGCTCAGTTTTAAATACTACAATGCAGAATTATTTCAAGTTGCTTTTAATACGACGTATGTCCTTTATATTTTCACATATCTTTCTCCCGAGTGAAAAAAATTGATGTAGTGAAACTGCTAACAAGCTGAGCTTTTGAAACCATGGGCAGGTGACGAAAGCCACCTCATGTCTAAAGCATCCCCAGGTCACAGCTGTCACACTCACTGCAATTCATTGCTGTCACAATCTGCTGTCCCTGCTTGTTGTTGCTCTCCTCTTATTCATCCAACTCATATATCTAAACATTCCATTACAGAAAGACATCTAATGCTTGTCTCATGTTTGAAAGGGCACAACACTCTTCTGAAATATAATTCTGAAGATTTTAGAGCTCAGAGTTCACTGCCAAATCTAAGGTGTTGCTTTGCAAGGCTTCCCTTGTAATTTTGTCTTTGTCTCATCTCCTAAACGCAGCAAGATAAAATGTTTGGTTAGTACATGATCTCAGCTTTATTCCAACTTCTTATCATGAAGAAATGAAATATTGCCCAGTAATAGAAAGGCATTTGAAGCTTTGTGAGTTTAAAGATAACAGTACTAACTGTGAACTGGGTGAATTGGAAGGAAAGGTCAGCAAGTCATCTACTGTGGCACTGTTCACAAAGGCAATTCTTCTGCCCAATGAACCAGGTTGTCTATAATCTGAAGATTCAGATTTTTTAAGACTTAATTTTTTTTCTCTGTTACTTAATTAGGTAAGGCTACTACTGAATTACTTTTCAGAGTAGAAATTTCTCATAGATCTCCTAACTTTCAAGTAGGGTGTAAACTTGTAAACACTTTGTACTCTAATTTCAAATCTACACTGTCATTTCAGGTTATAACTATGAACTCCAAAATAAGTGATTCACTAACTTTCCAAACCAGCTTGTGGAAACGTTGTCATTGATGAAAAAATATTTAAGTAAAATTAGGGTTAAAAAATGAGCCAGAAGATAATGAAAACAAACCCAAAAAATCCAAAAAATGTAGCAGTAACAGAAAGGAAGATATTATTCTAATAACAAACAGTTTTGGAAAAGAGAGCATTACACTATTTACCCATTCCTGTAAAAATAAAGAAAAAGGAGGTCTGGCCTTCTCACTTACATCTATTCTGCAAGATATTTATTTTGATTGTAGTATAAATTATGATTCATTATCTTTATGTTGCTAACACTAGGTTCAAAAAGTACCCTGATTAGAGTTTCCTGCTCAACTGCTCAGTTCAATGGACACTAAAATTACAGCCTCTGACTACGCCTAGTGAGAAACAGGTAAATTGCTAGTGACATTTCGTCTATGCTCATGGGAAGAAAATCCCCCTAACAATGACCTCATGCTTTTATGTTGCTGAGGTTTATGTTTCATTCCTGTTCAGTATTAAAAAATAGGAACATAATTACTTGGCTGTGCTGTCTCTATCCACATGACTATATTCATCTGCCACAGTCAAAAAGAGAGGACATAAATCTAGACATACGTTGTACCACAAAGGGGCTGACGGAAAGAGTAGGAAAGTCCTGTAAGAGTACATTCCTGAGCCCTTACAGTATTACTGAAGTAACTATGTGCAGCAAGATCTTACATTTTGAAGGGAATCTTGCATGCCAGATTAACACTTCTGTTTATGCATTTACCTGTAGTATGAAGGTATTGCAGGCAATAAATCACAGAAGCACAGGAGAACCTGTCTCCACCAGGTTCTAAGTAAACATTCCAAAACTCTAACTTAATTGTGCAAATTTAAAAAAATGTGCATTTCACCCCTGAGTGAGTGCACTTTTCTAAACAGAACTTAGGTTAATTTGGCTATTTAAAAAAAATTCATTGTAAATCCACATCTTTTTAATTTATGATTATGTGCAAACCAGATGGGAACATGAAACCTGGTTTGGTAAATAACTTGCACAAGATGTTATGCCAGGAGCGGCACGAAAACTGGCAGCTATGATGAAGTTTTTATTAGCATGAATATGAGATAGCTGAATTTTCAGAAATGACAGAGATGACAAATGGTGTAGTTTATTAATACATACAAATGCTTAAATAAGCAAGATTTTCAAGAAAAGAAAAAAAAACAATTTTCCAGTTACAAAGTGCTGCTAAAATGTTTCAAATAGAGAATCAAAATTTCTAGGTACTTTCAAAATCTTCACTTAGATTATAACAAAATTAGCTTTTCAACTAGATGAACTAGAAGAATTAACTTGTTAAGAAGTTAATGAACTCCGGGATAAGGAAAATTTTCTGGTATGGCACTGCTGATAGTTAAAATAATATACATAGTTACATGATGACAGAGTCTCCCTTTCAGAGTCCAGTCCTTTTAAACCTACTAGACAGGTTTAGATCAGATGAGCCAGAAGTACTTCTCAGTTAAGTGTTTCCTAGGTCCAGCAATGTTCCCATAATGGGGTGAGATATGTGAACACGCTAGGATCTGCCTTCCACAAAAGGAAACCTGTTTTTTACACAGTCTAGGAGCTATGCTCTGCTCAAATGTACCTGATTTTGGTAACTGGAGACAAAGATCAGGCATTACGTTGGGGTATGATCCAATAGATATATTTAAATGTAGGCCACAGTAACTTAGGCAACTTTAATGGCTAGAACTGGCTTGTAAAGCAACTTTACAAGCTAGAAGGCAGCTTGTGAAGTTTTAGAAACAGAAGATTACTAATGTTCATGAAGGTCAAATTTTGTGTTCTTAAATACAAAATGAGCATACAGAAAATGAAAGCAAAAAAAAAAAAAAAAGTAGGAAAAACAGTGAATGCAAAGTTTTGTTGCCATAGTAGTTCACACTTCTCAGGTGTCATTTAGCATGTCCTCCATCCCAATCTTAAATTTTTGATACCTCTGTAATACAGCAGTCGCTTTTCCAATTAAGAAAATAAATTTAGAATGAAATAGAGCACCTTGTGTGTTCCAGAGAACTTTAGTATCATGTAACTCTTACTAAATGTTGCTCATGTGAAAACAGAAAAACAAAGATGCAGAAATCATCATGTAATCTGTCAGCAGCACAGAATTTCTATTCCCAAGACACGGGTAAGATGGATATGAGGAATGAAATCCAGCCTTGCTGTCACAGGACCTAAAGAAACATTTTTTCTAAAACCAACGTCTTAACTCCCCTTTTCATCAAAGATGAGAAAAGGATTACACTGAAGGCCTCTAAAGGAGACATTTGAAAGTGTAGATACCTAGACTAGTTCACTGGACAATATTCTTCTAATTCAGTAGCAACAAAGATTTTAACTGAATGGTCCTCTTCTGATTCTGGGTTTGCTTGGTTAAAGAGAACAGCAGAACAAACACACTGAATGTGTCAATAAATACAGATCTCTTCACTCTGCTTAAATCAAAACTTTTGCAATTCTTGATTTGAAGTTTCAAAAGATTATAAGTTTACCCAATTTTTGCCAACGGAATTGCATTAATGGGCAGATTTCCAACGTTGCCCAAAATTATTAAGTAACCTTGCCTTCACATGTCTATTTCTAACATATGAATGTTACATAAACCCCAAAAGTTTGTGGACTTTCTCTATCTCATTTATTAAAACTAAAGGATAACATGTAAAATGTAAATATCTGAATAAATGCCAAATCAAATTTTAAATATCTACTGGTAAGTGAGGAATGCCTTCCTAACGAGGTCATCTTCAGTCACAAGAAGAGAAGACTCCTTGCCTGTGCTTAATACCTCTAGAACTAGATTAATTTAGTTACAGGCAGCAAACAAAACCTCAAATGGGTAGCCAATTTCCGGTATCAGACATTTTTGAGATATCTTTATAATATTACAGTTCTGGCCTGAAGATTACTGTTCTGTGAAGCTTTATTCCATTCTTTTCCAGGATTTGGCAATTTAGGTTCTGCAGAGGCAAAGTATCAAGCCTTTCAGCCTTCTACAGAAAATTTACAGCATTTCAGTTCAAATACTTAGATTTACAAATTGGAAGAACACTCCCTTCCAATTTAAGAAAGGAGCATTTTCTTCCTTGATACCTCAAACAACATTGCCATTAGATTACTCACTATGAAATATGAGAAATCAGAAAGCTGTGCTTTCTGTATGAAAGTGCTTCAACTTGTGCACTGTTTTAATATTGATTTAGAGAGGAGCAGGAGAACCGAGAAGGTAACACTGGCCACCAGCACCCTATTGGGTTCCCAGAGCTACAACATTTGAGTTTCTCGTACACATTAATATCATGACATACCTTATAACATCTGACACCTTTACAATATTTATGATCATTGTGAGTGTGCTAGAATTTATTTATTTTATTGTTTAATATAGTTACCTTAATAACAGATGTCTCAACTCTGGATGGAGGACTCTGCACTTGTGCTGCTGCTGCCATGTTGGCGATGGTACTAAGGTGATTCATCTGGCTCATTGCCATCGTGACAGATGCTGGAGGTAGGCTCACAGGAATTAATGGGTGGGGCATCATCATAAAAGGAAGTTCCAATCCTGGTGGAGGGAAAAAAAAAGGAAATAATATTTTTAAAACATTGTCTTTTTTGTCTTTTTTTTTCTCCTGATGGACAATATAGCGATGGGTGACAAGATGGTTCACACTGCAGGACAAAGCAACCGTACGTCAGTTCTCTTCCGGGATACGCATGGGTGAATCACTGGCAACCATGGAGAGTTTCTAGCCACAAGGAGAGGCTATTAGACCTCTTAGTTTGTTCATGTAAGTGTAATGTATGATATCATTGCTAAGCAATGGCTGTTTATTGTCCTTTTTAATATCTGCTGAAAGGTGCCTTAGCAATGCATTATTATGCCACTGATGCACAGGTTAGCAGTTATTTTAAGTATCAATTTTATTGCATATGTATTTGTTCTTTATTGTCTCCGCTTCCCCTGCTTAATACTTTAAAGGAAGTATTCCAATATTCCCCACATCTTTAATTTTTCATAGCCTATTTATATAAACACAAAATAAAGACAGGAATTGGATAACTGCTGATGTTAGTGCTGAAAGATGTCAACCCGTACCATTTGGCAGAAGGTGGTTCTGTTGAAGAGGGTTGAGAGGATGGCTAACTGGAACATTATGCTGTCCAGGCAAGTTGGGGTGGTTAACAGAGGCCTGTGATCCTTGGGTGGGGGGAGACTGAAGTTTTTCTTTATCCCAAGAACCATCACTGCTGCCTGTGGGGAATGAATATATATTACTTGGATGAAGGAAGACTCCAGATTTCCAATGCCTGAATTTGCAAGCAACGCCAGCAATCTAACCTGTTTTGCAAGTGGCATTTTATTTTATTTTATTTTATTTTTTTAATATGTCGGTTGGGGGAACAACTTTGTTTTTTCCACTCTCTGAAAAAGATAGGTAAGGATAATTTTTTAAAGTTAAGTTTTAGAACACAAATCTAAAGTTCGTGTCTGATGCATGCTTTTCATACATCTTGCGAATCTTAACAAGTAAAACTATATATGGCATTTGTTTTATACATGAAAGAATATTTTTGCCTGTAAAATGTCTAAACCAAAAAGAGTACTGCCTGTTTTGTCAATTAAAATTTAATCTACATTCATATTTCTTCTTGTTTTGTGAATAAATAAACATCATAGGAAGTAACTAAAAATTTAATTTATTGAGGGCACCAACATGCCTGTATATGTGCTTGGCTGATGATTCTACTTTGTATATTCAATTTTTAATTCATATTATTAATTAAAATGTAAGATATTATTGATCGATTCCTGCAGTCTTCTGGCAGTGGAATGGACAAACAGCAAGGAAGAATGTGGACAAATAAGTATTAAGACGAGCAATAATTCATACATTTGAGAAATACTCTTTTTCGCTATTGCAGACCTTCTCATAAAACACATGCACAAAATTAAACAAAAGGAATTAAAGGACAATAGTTAAAGCCATCTAACATTATTAACTTGTACATTTATATATAATAAAAAGTTTAAAATCTTTGATCTGACAACTTGTATCATTCATGGTGCATATTTATGTGTTATGCTGAGATTGAGTGCATGTACATTTACACATCCAAAGTAATCTATACACTCATTTTATGAGTTTATTTACCATATACAATCAATAAACAAAGTTTGAATATATTAATAAATATGTATATATGCATGCATTCTCAGCAGTTTTAATGTACACATCAGCAATATATGACTTCTTCCTTTTTCATATAGGGCACAATTTCACCCTCCTGACTTTGAAAGTTCCTATTTTTTTCATGGGAATTTCTCTTGATAAGGACTTCAGGATAACATCAGTCAAGATCTATTTAATCTATACTCAATTTCTATTTAGTATCAGGCTTTATAGTGCAGTGTATATTTCTGAATGTTTTTCTATACACGTGTTGTTACTTAATAAACAACGGGACCTGAAAAACAATGTGACTAATACCACCTCTGCACTTCAGTAGAAATGGGATTAGAGCTTTAGTCTTGACATTTTTTAACATCGTTTTCATGGGATGACAAAAGCACAAAAGTTGGTAGAATTCCAATTTAATTTCTCTAGATCTATTAAAAACCTGATTGTAAAAGCTGCACAACATAGTTTATAATGAAAAATACGCCATTATTGCCATGATTTTCTTTCCCCAGTTACTTCATGAAGACAGTTAAGGCTCAATATAAATTCTAACTCATTAGCGCAATACTGTCTCAATCCCAGTGTAAATTGTTCAGAAGTAGGTAATGAAAATTCAGTCCAAACTCTCCTGCAATCAAACAAAGCAATTTTATGAAACAATGAAAAGAATCAATTATATGAGATACTTCTATTATTTTACAAGAAATTGTTGCAACCTTTATGCAGTGTACATAGCTGAGTGGTTAATACATTATTCGAATCTCATCACCTCTGATAAAAGAACATGTTTTCTTGTATTTTCAGAACTCAGGGACTCTCAAAACAACATGAACCTGCTTTCAAACACATACATAATTGAAAGAGCTAAGTCTTCACTGGAAAAATAATTTTTTTCCTTCTAATTTTATTTTTTCTAATTTTATGCTCTTTGCCACTGTGACATATACATTTCAGTCTTTCTGAATATTCATCCATTAAAAAATATTGGCTTGGAAATCAGAGTTGAACACAAAAAGTAAGTTCACCTCACTCAGCTCTAGCCAACACGTAGGTCTTGATGCAGATTCAATAAAGGAAGACAGGCAATTCCAAATGGTCATTCATCCCATGTTTAGGGTATATGTCCCTAAACCAGCTTTTTTTTCTGGTACTTCATTAAAAAGCAACCACCTAAAATCTGACCACGCAATGTCAAGGCCTGAGAAAAATCTTAATTTTTGCATCCATTAAGAAAAGCTGAGGAAAGAATTTTGTTCTGGTGGATCTCGCAGCAGAGCACAGACTGCTCTAGTTTCATGCTCAATGTGGTACTCTCTGTCCTGCTGTGGTTAACGGGAAGGCAGCAAAGGCTGGTTACACTGGCCAGTTTAGCACAAGTGTGATTGCTCTGTGATTCAGAAGAAGTCAGCACTGCCTGGCGATGGGGTAATGCTCAAACAAAATGGAGAGGGAAATACCGCAAGAGACAAATGGAATGAATGGCCTCTGGGCATGCCTTCATCTGTACAGTAACTGCAGAAGAAGCTTTTAAAAATGGCTTAGACTTGGATTGCTTAAGTAAGATGAATCTGAGCCAGAATGTCTTGATTTTTTTAGTTACAAGCTCTCATCTTCACCATATACTGAAATATTCTTTTTGGACATTTATTTTTTGTTCTTCATGAAGAGCAGAGATAGAAAAGGCTACATTTGTAAAATGTATTTCTGACTTGGAGCAAAATTCTCTAATTTACATGTAAAGTTCTAGTACTCTTAACCAGGTCATTATCTTACAAATCCTTTAAGCTTATTGGTTTGAACTTTTCCATCAAAACATAATGATACATATATATATTAGTAATCATATGAATATTTGTTAATGTTATAAGAGAGGAAGATCTTTGTATTTTCTAGGGCCGGTGTATTCCCAATAATAAGATATTTTCCCTATTTATTAACAAGATCTTCTACAGTACAGTTAATTTCATGTTACATGATGATGTTCGATATGGAGATGGAGTTAATTTTGCTGTGACCCTTCCTAACCTGGTCACAGAATTTTCCACAGTCAGTCATAGATTGCCAATTATGGTACTGCTTATGTGGCTCAGAAATTAGAGCTTTTCTAAATCAGTACTCCCTTCTGCCTCAAAATTACAGTGTCTATTGTTTTAGAGTGATATTGAACCCAATAATAAATTGGAAGGGAGAAGACAAGCTTCAGAAAGCGAAGTATCGAGGCTAGCATTTAGTCAGTGACAGATTCTTTAATACTTGTAGTCTGGCATCATCTGTCAAGATTTGTTTACAAGGAAAATGATTCATAGACAGAATCCAATCCATAACATTAGAAACCACTTTCAAACTACAGGCTGTTGCACTCCTGAACACTTTAAGTGGACAGCCACAGATACAAATAGTCTTGGCCATTTGCTGTGTTTTTCTTATGTTAGTTAAGCGGAACAATTTTCCTCTTAGAGGAAACAGTCATTTTCATTAACGTCAAAGCGAAATAAGTGTTATTCCTTAGACACTGCTCACCGTCTGCACAACTAAGTGCAAGCTACCAGTTCTGTCACTTTTTACATCTGATTTTGATTTAATGCGTACAGTGGTTTCAAAGAGTATTAAAAATCTGTTGCCTTCTTCCTCTTCACTTGTTGCCCTGCTGGAGGCTTATGTTTTTCCAGTTTCCATCAGTGGTTGTCAAGTCTTTGTAATAGGATTAAAAGCTTGGACACCTGATATCCCTGGGTGCTGCAGTTCACCCTCATAAAAGCTGTTTGCTTTAAATTGAGAGAAAATCAGTTTTTAGTGGCATAATTAATTAAATTATGCAAAGTGTTCCAGATTCAGCATAACACTTTCTGAAGCAGCAATTGAAAGCTCTACATTGCATTCAAACTGCATTTCAATTGACGCTGCACTAGGCTGACCATAGAGTAGCATTTTCAAGGCTTTCAAGCACAAGGGATCCCATTTTGAAATGCAGATGCTTAATGCTGAGTGTTCAAACCCCACACATGTGCACTTGAATAGGCAATTTGGTAACCAACTAGGTATTTCATGTGTGATAGTGCTGATAGGAGCACTCAAAAATTTGAAATTGAAGTTCCACATGTAAGTACATATGCCTAAAAACTGGGCTCAGATTGCCTCATGTTTACTTATCATGGACAACCTGATGGAACAAAAATGACAATACATTTTCATAATTCAAAAGGGTAACTACAGAAGTCAGTGTTTTCCCCATCACTAACACTTCAGCATGTATTTTCCATAATGTGAGTTACTTTCTCCTACAATCAGCAGTTACACAACAAACCATTATTTGTACAATGAAGTGGGTCTGTAAAAGCCTGATGCCTGGATTATTTGTATTCATTAGTAGCACAATTAGGTAGCTAAAGATGGTAATATTAAATGAAAACAATTCTGGACTGGAAGGTAACGCAGTCAAGAACAAGAAAATGAAGCAGAAAACTAGACTGTACAATGTCAGCCTCACAAACAAACTCTGATTTAAATGTACCAGAGTCATTTTTACAATCACATCTCTTATTTGCTTAGTCTTTTTCCTTTCTTATTCTGTCGTCAGTGAAATTCAGTTTGCCTAAATTTAGCTTCCCATAATGTGAGCCAAGCAGTTTATTTCCCCTGCTAGTCAACAGGTACCTAGTCAACAGGGTCTGGAGAACTTTGGACCTCCCTCTGTGAGAGACAGACCTATCTTTGGTCAGTTGAAATTTAATCTCCTGGTTCCAGGGACAACAGTGACCCTTTTTCCAGGCTCAACTCCCTAAACACGCACCACCTGAGATAGCCAAAATAATTTCAGACATGTCTTACAGAGTACGTGCAGGAGACCCTCTGACTACCTGGAGATGGAGATCACACAGAAGTCTCGAGGGTATCCAGGATAGTAGCACATTCTTACGTCCTAAGCACCTAAACCAAACCTTCTTAATTATGAGTGGAATTTAGAAATAAAAATTAGGCTATCTGCCAGGCCCTCAGGTTTTCCCTTTCCTTTCATGTGTAAAAGTTGGATTATTTTATTTCTTTTTGTGTACTACTTTTTTGTGATCTTCTTTCAGTCCCCTAATCTTGCTGTTATCTTCTGTGTTTGCTGAAACAATTTGTATCTCAGCAACAATTGCCAAACAAAGCATCAGTATCAGCTGTGTTGGCTCATTTTTCTGAAGTGGACTATTCACTATCTAGGCTATTTATGTCCACTGGAAAATATGCATAATTAGTGTGCTAAAAGTTGGTAATCTTAGCATCCTGACAGTGAGGAAACCTCTTCATAAAACTGTCCAAATCAAATCCTGCTGCTTTTTACTTTAAAATACTGTAAATGTGTGATTCCATGCTTGTATAATTCAGTCCCCTGAAATCAGCTGTAGCATTTACCTGCAATATATGGGTGTTGTGAGACTATATAAAGGGCAGATGTCTATAGGTAAAGGCACCTTTGTCAGACCTCTGCATTACTGCTCTATCACT
The DNA here is from genome assembly GCA_013400375.1 of Thinocorus orbignyianus. Taxonomy (NCBI): domain Eukaryota; kingdom Metazoa; phylum Chordata; class Aves; order Ciconiiformes; family Thinocoridae; genus Thinocorus; species Thinocorus orbignyianus. The sequence goes on along the minus strand of VXBW01003241.1, from coordinate 239,406 downwards.
AAAAGCAGAAACACCATTGCCATATGTAAACAGTATCTGTCTCATATTCTTGATACTTTAAAAAGAAAGTTAAAGTATTACTACCTCTTCTGAGATCACGAAATGATCCAGAGAGCGAGAACTATGACGTAGAAAAATAGTAAGTTTCCCAAGATGTCTCTGGAACACTTTGTATTCTGCTTTGGAATAGCAGTTTTAAATTTTTTTTCCCCTTCAAAAGCGTTGCCTTGTTATTGTTTTGGTTATATAATCATGCTTATGCTTCTAAATAGACCATGAGCAATGTGGCCTGATAACTGAAAGTTTTTCTAGCTTTCTCTAACATAGTGGGCTTATGGATATGGTGTTTGCAGTTCTGCTATTATCATGATGGAGAATAGATAGTACAGGTATAGTAGCAAATTCTGAAGAAAAGAAAACCCCAACAAACAAAACAAACAAACAAACAAGGACTATTCTTTGATAAACATTTTCCCACAGAAATATATAAAGGAGAAGCCAAGACAACCTTGAAAAGAAATCACATATGTGGGTGTTTTTTTCAGACACAGTAACAATCTGAAAAACAGGTTTTGGCCTCAGTCATGTTGACTGCTTCATTCACTGTCTTAATTTTATTGCATTTTTTTTTCTTGGCAATGGCAGAGAAATTATAACTGCACTTTGCACCGTAAACCAGATTTGTACCCACTTTACTCACCCTTTCCATATTTTTCTTCTTGTAAATAAAAACTGTACTATAAACCAGTAATTTCAAGAAATGAGATGGAATTCTACATGCTGAATATCAGAGCATATGCTTAATCACGAATCAGAAAATACCGAATTTATACAAACCAGTAAGTGAAATAATTTTTTTACAGTGACAATGAATCACATGGAATATGTGTTTTGTTTTATACTAACCGTTCATTATTTCGTCAAAAATATTAACAGAGGTAAAGCTTTTTTAACATTCAATTTAATGAATACTGAAACTGTCCAACATAAATGAATGAAACCGTCCAACACACATGAAAGCTCAGCAACTCAGTCATAGACTGCACGGCATTTACCTAAAAATAGATTTTCCATTTGTCTACTTTCACAAGTTCTCCTAACTTGTCCTCATTTCATAGATAATATAGTTTATTTCATGGTTATATGATGTTATAATAGTGCAATTTAGACAGTAAAAGTGAATTCGTAATATCATCAAGAAATAAAAAATAGATGCAGTTGTAGGCACTGTATTCAGGAAAATAATAACTGGACAACAATTTACTGCCAGGCGCACTTGGGCAAATATGTTAAATTCAGAACAGAATGCTAAAATAACAGCTAGTCTCTTAGTGTAGAATTTTTATAATATGAAGACTAATGATCTATCAGAAGGCAATCAAAATCAGCAGAAAGCTGCATTTTATCTCTCAACATGATGAACATCACAAATTTTTTAGTGAACATCTCGATTATATTTGTATTTGCTTATGTACAAAAAATTCCCAGTTATTACTTAATTACTATATATTGTCATTGTGTGTAATTGTGTATATGAATATTTTCTGAATGCTTAAGGAACAGGTGAGGCACAATATGCCTGGCTGAGTAGTATATAACTTTATGTTTGAACATTTTCTGGGAAATAAGTATTTAAGTTGTTTTAGCATGAGAGCCCCTGTTTATAAATAAGTTATCCTCATTCCGTATTTTTTTTGCTCCATATAATCAGTATAAAAGGCTCAGTATAATAGGCTTCATTTTTAGTACAGTGGAAACTATAACAGACAGATCCAGAAAATTGTCTAAGGAGAAAGCACGTTTGGGCAGCACTGTGATTCAAGCCTATGGGCAAACTTTGCAGAAAATATGAATTTAGATGGGAGCTTGTGCTTAACATCTACACTGGTCTGATGTAGGCAATTCCCCAGTAGGCACGGACCATGATTTCTGACCCTTACTACCTCTAGTCTGAGTTTTACGGTGTCTAATTCTTTAGCCTAGAGAAGAGAAGGCTGAAGGGAGACCTTATTCATGCTTGTAAGTATCTGAAGGGTGGGTTGAAGGAGGATGGAGACAGACTGTTTTCACTGGATCCCAGTGACAGGACAAGGGGCAATGGGCACAAACTGGAACATAGGAAGTTCTATTCAAATATGAGGAGAAATTTCTTTCTGGTGAGGGTGACAGAGCCCTGGAACAGGCTGCCCAGGGAAGTTGTGGAGTCCCCTTCCCTGGAGACCTTCAAGACTGGCCTGGATGCAGTCCTGAGTAATGTGCTATGGGCAATCCTGCTTTAGCAGGGGAGTTGGACTAGCTGATCTCTAGAGGTCCCTTCCAACTCTCACAATTTCATGATTAGCAGTGCTCAAAAACAACAACAAAAAACAACACAAATCAAAGCAATACACCATGTATCTATCCAGTAAGTTGTCCTCCGCCTTTTCTTTATCTTTACTAAAGATTTATCTCAAATGACCCATAAAGTTTTAAAAAATAATAACTTAATTATTGTCCCTTTAATTAAAAAAGAAATATCCTGCAGATTTTCAGGACACATAAGTCCTGTAATACAATAAACTACTGAATAAAAATTAGAAAATCCTCAGTAAATATACTGAAGTACAAAACGTATGCTTAGATAAAGTGCATAAAGTGAGAATCCCATGTTTCTTAATGTCTTCTGTTAGTAGAAAGATCGATGCCGTAAGTTTGACCACACTTTGCCTCACCTGTTTCAGCTGTGTTAGCAATACAGAAAAATAAGAATTGCAAAATACATCAGATTTGAAGCACTGAAAGTAAAAGTGAGAAGGCCTCTGTAAACTCAGTTCAGGCTTCTCAGAAAAAGATCCACCAGGGACGAAAATGCAAAGCAGGGAGGCTGACATATTGCAGTTAATCACGTTTCTGGTGATATTAAAAAAAAAAAAAAAAGAAAATTAAAAATTAAAAAATTGCTGAACTAAAGAGGAATGTTTCAATTTCCACCACAAATGCTGCACAAACACTTAACAGTACATGGGCTCTAAAAGGTTGTACAGAGAATACTTTCTTAAACATTAATTTTTTTTACTCTCTGATAATCTTAGTCTTCTTCTTAGAAAACAAAGCTAGCTTGTCAAAAACCAATCCTTATTAATAATCAGATCAATACCCAGTCTTAAGCAAATTTGATAGCAAGGTCTCATAGCAATTACATCCCTATGCTCTCTGGGAAAATAATCACAAGTTGGCTGCGTGAAACCCCACCAGCTGCAACAAGTTTCAGATGCTCTCTGGAGCACGCAGTTGTGTTTCCCATTTAGGGAAAAGAAGGATTTGTGTTTGCCCGGATCTTGGCTTGATGAGCAGCGCAGGGCTGGACACACCCCACCCTGGGAACGGAGGCTTCCGAATTCATGCAGTGTCTCTTCCACACCAGACTTGCCAAACCATGACACTGCTGCAGGAAAGCCAGAAGGCTGCACGAGCTCTGAGGCTCGTAGAGCAATCTCCTCTTCCTTTGGGAAGCAGGTGCTAATTCAAAGCTTCAGAAGGAATTCTCTTCCTCTTGACTTGCTTGCTCAGCTTTGATTTAGCTCTCTTGTGACCATTCCGATACTGTCCATAATTTTTAGGTCTTACATACCCTTTTTGTAAATTTGTAGAATGTAACAGGTTCACAACTCAAAGGAATCCAATAATAATAATTATAATAATAACTATTGTTATTGTTGTTGATTTTATTATTATAAAAAATGCCTTTTTTCTAGCTTTTCACCACTTCAGTGTTATTTGAACACACAGGTATGTATCCATGTGTACATCTCTACCTTTATGTCATCTCACACCCATGCAAACCCTGCATGTAAATACTTAAATGGTACAACAAATTGGCAGCTGGAGAATATCCTCTCTTCATATACTTGGATTTGTATATGGAGCATATATACCAACCAGCTCAACATCCAGTATACTCAGCCTAGAAAATAAAATCGTATTATGAACCATGGGTCCTTCATTGAGGTTTAACGCATATATTATCTTGTGTTTGATGCATACTAAGAATCATTATTACAGCTCAGCTGTTATACAGTACTTAATTATATGACAGTAACATCATTGTGCACTTAAGCCTTTAGGATTTTTTCTGTATTTTCATATCCCAAGACCATGCCATTCTGTTACTTGAAAAAGGAAATCTTATCTAAGAGTTCTGGATCCCGAGTCCTGTTTCTAAACTGCTAAAACTGCTCCTGCACATGATTTATTGTTTTCTCGGGATGACGATGGAAAAAATGACAACTAGTATGACTAGTAGAAGTAGTAGGAGTAATAATATGTGACAGTTACAGCAGGTGGACAGAAGTCCTGGCTCCAGAGGGCTTACAGTGTAAAAATACTGTAAGAAAGAGAACATACACATGGATGACAGACCACAAGGAATTTCACTCAGTAACAAAGTTCCATATACATATGCATGTATGTTATAGTTGCTTCTCACAATTGCTGCTGTTCATGCAAAAAGGGTAATTTTCTCTTTGAAATTTAGTCTACCAATATTGTTCTATTTATTTACACATGGATACCCTACTCCATTCACAACTGCTGCTGCTTTTCTGACTGGAGCCTTACAAAAATGATCAAAGGTACATTCTTAATGCAAAGGCAGGCATAAGTATTAAAATGGATTAAGTGGGAAGGAATAGGAAAGTGATATATCTTAAACAGTAAATGTCTTAAATATTTTCTTGAATTTTTGTCAGGGGCGGGGGGAACTACTTTAAACTGATTTTGGTATTTTTGTTTCACTTTTAATATGGAAAGACATCACTATCTTTATTTGAAACAAAATATTTATTTATCTTTACTTCCAAAGAGGTCTGGATCCTGTCACCAACAGCCACCTCCTGGGGCAAAAATTTTCACCTACAGTGGAAGAGATCAAAGAGCCAAGCCTGTGTTTGACACAAAAGCCTATTATCATTAAATGATAGCATGTTATGATAATTTATTCAATATTGGCTTTAGAGTTGTCTCTTTTTTTTTTTTTTCTGTAATAGTTCTAGGAGAAGAAAGTTCTCCTAAGCTATTATACCAACTTTTAGTACTCTGAACCATACCAATGCATCTTATAGCAAACCAATTTGCGCAGAACAGACATACCTTTTAATTGTATTTTAAACAATATGTCTAACTGTGTCTTAGGCAAAATTTCAAGGAAGGGATTTACATCGCACAACACAATTGGTACATACACAAACAAAAAAGTACTTTTTCCTTCACCCTGCCTTGACTCAATTAGTAATAATATTCTTCCAGTGAGAATCGTGGGTACAGAGTTGACAAAGATAGCTTTTTTTCTCAGGTCTTTTTCTTTCTGGACAAGTTTCTTGACTAGTGTATGAGTTGCTGTTATGTAGCAACAAGGTGGGCTAGATGCCTTCTCAATGTGTTTGGTCCTCTGCACACCAAATGGATAAAGATGTTTCTCCATACTAAGTTTCTCAGACTTAGGTCTCTCGGGCTTAAGCCCTACAAGCAAGGAGATGTTACCATGCATTAGCATTTCACATTGTCCAGCTCAGTATCTGATATTTATAGACCACCACTCTTCCTAAATTTCTCAAAGCCATATGAAAATAACTTAGCTGGTTGTCTGGATTCCATTACGGTGGCCAGACACCTGAATGCTGCTCGAAATTGTTCTACCATACTGGAGCTCGCAGTGCGTTTTATTGTGTGCAATCCATCATTACAGAGCATTATTGACTGCAGAGAAGTCAACACTGCTAATTTCTAACTACCTTGTGTCAGATGAGAAGGATCTGGATGTAAATCTTTGTCTAGTGTTTTCTTTAATGCACAATGCTAGGCATGTTACTGAATGGGTTATTCTGAAAAACCGTTAGCTTCTATCATGATATCTTCTTGATATAACCTGAGGAACCATGATACTGTCCATTCAGGAGCAGGTGAGCATGTTATCTCAAATATTAAGAACAGGTCTGCAGGCCTGCACCCTGATAAAAGTGTCAGACAAAGCAGAGTCCCAAGTATTTTGTAAGGGCTGCTGGGACAGTCTAATGTTCAGGGTCTGGCATTCTGTGATTATCACTAATAAAAAAAATATGTCAGGTCATTGTAACCACTACTATCTGTCCACCTTCAGCACAAACCAATCTTCACTGTGCCCATTACAGCACAGAGGTTATTCTACAACAGGTTATTCTAAATTACTGGACTGCCAAACCATGCCATTTTCTTGAACGCTAAACTCACCTGAGAACGTTCTCATGAATGTCTTTAAGTGCTTCTCCGTGGGACCTGAGAAGTCTTTTCCTCTCTCAAACACAACTAATATGCATTTGCAAAGAAAAATATTTGCACATAATGTGTTGTCAAAATTGTTATTACTCTTATATGCTTAAATGCTAGTGAACTGATCCTCCGTAATACTGATTAATTAAAGAAAAGCAACAATCTTAATTTTAGATTGAAAACTCCTTAGGCACAGACCTTGAACTAAAATATTGGATGAGGGCCAAAAGTTTTCCTGGTACTCAAGAAAAAAATATGCAAAAACTGTTTCTGCTCTTGCAAATTGTAAAAACTTTTTTATTCTTACTTAAGAATTTTGTGTCTTTAAAATGAACATTTTTTCAAAGCTTTGTTTTTGTGAACTGTCTAGTATATAGCCAATATAGATTTCTGACAAAAATATGTGTAATGACTACTGGTTTACAGTAAGAGCTGCATCTCTCACTTTTAAATCAGAAATACATAAATACACAGACAAATCATTAACAGACAACAATTATCCTAGAAATCAAATCCTAGAAATCAAATTTGGCCTAGAGGCCAGAATACCTTAGAGTGGTATTCCTAGAAATGGAATTATAAGTAGTACCACCTGACATTTGGCATACCAATTTGGCATAGAGCTTACATGCCCTGCAAGACGTAGAACACATAGTTCCACAATTATACTCCCTAACAGGAAAAGATCTACAAATCATTTTGAAATATCTTTCCCTTTAAAAGATTAAGACTGAAATCCTGTTTCCATTGAAGTCAGTGAGACTTGACTAAGACCCAAGTTTCACTCCTGTTGCTTTGACGTACCAGTCTGGGCACAGCTGAGTACAAAGATACAAAGTTCTAATTCAAAGTAGTGCTGAGGCTTGTTAGCTCCAGGGTTGTACAAATGCTAAAAATTGGCTAAAAACTTTATTATCTCGTAGTTAATCTAGCAAGGGATAAATATGTTATTTAAATATGAGAGACATGACAGGTCTTTTTGTCCTGTTAAGCCATTCACTAAAAAAAGGAAATTTAAAAATCGAGACTGCCTTTAGTTTCCACAGGGATTTCTGTGCAGTCTGCAGGACTGATACAGTGTTAAAGTATTAGTACAAATTTTCAGGCAGATTACTGTGAACATAATGCTTTGAAAAATTTAAAAAAGACGAACACATAGCAAATGTCACTTCTTTCATAGCTACAAAATGCAAGCTCCAAGTGTTTTAACCTAATGAATAAATGAGTTTGTCCTTTATGTATAAAATATAGTTTGTGTTTGTTGCACAAGTTTTTTAATAATAGATGAATTTTAGGTTTGCTTCAACATATTCAATAAAGTGTGATTAATTTGGTTTTTCAAAAATGCAAACTAGACATTACTATATTACTCTGCAAAATGCACAGCTTGCAACATTATTGTCTCTGTGGGATCTTAAATTGAATTGTAAAATGTGTCTTATTTCCAGTTTGATTTATGTAAGAAATTTCAGTGGATAATGCCCTTTTTGAAGTTTCAGTGCTTTCTGCAAAGAAAAAATACACAACTAAAAATCATGACATAGCTTATTATAAATCACAGCAAAGTTTCATCCTTACATAATGTTCCACTTAAAAAGCATATACTGATGCCACATACTATGTTCAGTTCTGTGAATTAACTTTTTTTTGAAGTTTCGTATTATGACAGATTATATAACGCATTTTTGACATGTTCTGTGATTTTATTGCGATATTCTAAGTAATTACCAAATCTCTTTTTCTCTAAAAAAGCTTTCCTGTGCCCTGAGAATTAATCTATGATACCATTTAACTTGGCTTTTTGAAGTAAATATCACTAGATAAAAAGCCAGCTGGTTCTGAATAATGGGATACTTGAATGAATGTATTAGTGTTTGAAAATGAGAGTACAAATCTTTTAAAAAGATTAATTTCCATAAGAAAGATAGCTCACAGATCTACAAAAGAATAAATTCAAAACATAATACACTGGCAGAAAGAGAGGTAGATTAAAGTAAAGGCAGCAGCACCTTGTTATTGCAGCTGTTGTATAGCAATGATTCTGTATCAATTACAACATTTGGTAGGTATGGGCAGCCTCTTCAAAGGTTTCAGTATAAAGCTTGAGCCTGGAATACACAGTACACCCTACGCAATAACTTGAGTGATTAATTTTTTTTTAACAGGACATAACTTTTGTTCCTAACAATTGAGTCTCAGGGAAGAGTTACAAAGACGCTTCTGACTTCAATGGGAAAAGCTAGCATCAGTTTTGTTTTTTATTAAAGATTTGGATATGAATTTATCTTTATCATGAAAAGAGCTTGGCTTTATCACCACACACAAATGCTGACATCAGCATGTAAACTGACTTTTGTTGTCCTATGGACTTTATTTTCAATATCCTGTTTCAAAATATGTTTCCTTGAATGGGTCTAGGATTCTGTTCACACAATTACTTTGGCCAAATATTAATGAAAACAAAGTTTGCTGATGCCACTATGTATCATGGGTTTGCATAAAACGAATTCTAAGACTCGGGGAATTAAACCATACTGGGACAAACTTTAAAGTGCATGGGTTTTTTGTTTGTCTTCTGAGGAAGGGATTAATCTAACTTCCATCTGATCTACATGACGTTTTTCGTTGGTATATGTGGAAATCAGATTGATTTTACTAACCTATTCCGGACTATCTAGTGAAGTTTGCGAAGAAACACAGTATCCTTGAAAGTTTTTGTGAAATATTCTATTAGTAAAGTGCAGGTAATTACATCTGCTAAATCAAAAAAAAAACTCGCAAGACCTTCTTCTACGGTAACAGCCACTTAGCATTGAAAATGCTAGTAACAATACAATTTAGACAACCAAAGTCTGAACTTCCAAAATAACATTTTTTTTCTTGCAAAACTGCTGGAGAGGAGGTTTAGCAGGACCATGGTGACCTGTGTGTCTGGACCACACCAGTGCTGCTGCAAGAAATCAGTAAGCTTCTAAGCAAATTTACTGGTCATATGAAACACAATTGCAGACATTTTTGTCTTAGCCAGATTCAGATTGATTTTCAGAAACAAGTATTCTATTCTCAATGACAAATTTTAACTCCTTCCTCCAAAGCTCAGAAGCATTAAACCAAACAGAAATATGTGAATTCTGAAAGATATGTCTCTCCTGACTTGCTTTCTGTGGAAGCTGAATCATTGCTGCTCGTGAAACCTAGAACAACGAATAATGGCCAGAGGGCAGACATGAAAGAAAGATATTTTAGATAAAGATTCAGCTTAAAATTTTACAAAGTTATAACAGAGATTACCGAAGACACAGCCCATACATAAACTGTACTATGCATATATAGCTGCATATTCTTATACATACGTGTAAAAGACAAGATCCAACATAATTTCTTAAAGTAAAGTTATTCGGAACGTTGCCATTTAAAAATTTGCAGCGTAAAAGTTACAAAAACATCCAGAATGTAACTGAAGTATCGTGTCCTCAACTTCCATTTTTTTCTACTATTTTTTCCATTCAAATCAGCCGTATTTTCATTTATATCTTCTCTTATATTATACATTTCTAGATTTAGTTGAAATATATTATACATTTTTCAATATATGTATGCTTTCCGCATCACTAAAACAAAGTTTTTCTAATTCCAATGCTTTCAAATGAACATATTTCAAGATTTCTTTTGTATTCCATATTCTGCCATTTTGGCATATCACCACAAGTGGAACAAAAGCAGATCCTGAAACGTCAACATTTCACATGGAATGGATATTCAAGTGTTCCTAACATGCAATGTGCTCTCAGTGACTATAAACAGCAGTGCAGACTACAAGTGAACAGCTTATATGAATGCTATTCAAAATCCTAGTTGCAGTGAAATACTAGTAGGTAGTGAAAGCAGAAGTTTAGGATGTGGCCACACAATCAAAGACAATAATTAGTAAATAATTAGAGCTAATAATTAGTCCCTGATAGTTGAGCCAAAGTAAGTTGCCATGTTGTATAACACAACCTGTTACCCCAAATTTCACCTATGCCAAGAACACACAGCACCATCAGCAGAACTCCACAAGGAAAAAATTATTAAGCCATGATAACTCACATATTTTCATTCATAAGCCCACCCCTCTTGTCAGGGATGGTTAAAGAAATATTATACTGAATATGCAAACACATAACAACAGTTGCCTGCACTAAAAACGTCAGCTATACTCTCCGTGCCTTCGGTACTATGCAGTTATATTGCAAGGCACGGAAATGCTTGCTGCCCTGCCAGATAAAGATAACGACAAACTTCAGCGAAAGAAACACCAAGTCAAAAGACTAGAATTAGATCTGTGCAACAGCTGCGGTGACTCATCTCAAAGATCATACTTTTCTCCATTATTTTAATTTGCTAAGTCAAATAAACTGCCAGACTCCCTTTGTACATTTTGAGAACATTGCAGACCTCCACACAGGAATGAGCTTTCAGTGATTAAGAATAATTTGAACCAAGTAAATGAAACTAAAAACAAATAAGGGAAGTATTTCAAGATTAAGGCAAATGTCTATTGCAATGCAACTGAAAGGAGCTTATACATTACAAATAATTCATCTTAGAATTCAGTGACATTTACTATGAAAAGATGTTTCTTTTTAGTCTTTGTTAAAACTAGCTACAGAATGTTTACAGCAATTTTCTGAAAGCAACTCCAGATTCTTTTTTAATCATACTACTTCAGGAAAGCTGCTTTTAGTTAAAATATAAAAATCGTAGTTACAAGGTTTCTGCAAACATAACTGCCATTCCATTAAGGAAATGGCACAGCAAACAGTAAATAGTGGCCCCAAGGGAAATGTAAGTATTGATTTTATTACTATGTTGGTTGGATTGTATTTGCAATTGTCAACTCTAATTTTAGGCTGTGCATTAAGTATCCTCATAATAGCTTAAGGAAAAGAGCAAATATTAATTAGAACATATTGATAATGTTTTTATAAGTCTTAGATTTAGTGCTTACCAAGCATATATTTTGAAAAAATACAAACCTTCTTCTTGCCTGTAAATGCAGCTAATAAATGAATAGGCAGAAGCTATAATTACATGGATTATATGATACTTCTGTGCATCAAGACATCTGCTGGATGCAATTACTTAAAATTATACCTAAAATGAAGTGCAAAGGTATTTATTATTGCATGTGGCTATGTTATGGCAAATAAGGTTGAAGTCACTATTCAAATACAAAATGATCAGTACACAGATCAGTTGTAACTTTGATCCCAACAATTGCTTTTTGACAGTCAGATTCTTATCCACCATTCAGTCCTTGAGTATAGATGTCTGCTACACACAGAAAAAGCAGAATGGGTTATAGTTGCAGGTGCTGCTAAAGGTCATTCGTGACCTTTTTTTCCTACTCTTTAACTAATTTAGAACAGTACTCACGTTAAACCAAACTTAATATAAAATATCATTTGTTTCTGATAATACCCACATGTATTTAACTAACAGAAAAAACTCATGACTCACTTTGGTGCTGAACTGCAAAAAGAAAATGCTAGCAGACATAAAATTATCTAATAGAAAATAAAGATTTAACGGCTGCTGCTTCAAAGTTTCACAATCTTCCTCTACAAAATGAAAAGATGGTAAGTATGCGGCGCTGGTAATTTCAAACAATGCAAGACTGATTGGACAATTCACAGGAAAAGGATTTCCTACCCTTATGTACTTCGCATTTCAGTTTATAGTGTGACTTGCACAAAAGTACACTATAAGTGCCAGCTGATGTAGCTGCTGACACTTCAGAAAAATCTACTCCTGGTAAATTTCTTGTTTAATGTGTTCAATTTCGAAAGGTAGCTAAAAATAATTGTTTGTGCCATCTACAGCGTTGTCAACTCATGCAATTCTATCACCAGCCCCGATATCGTTCATACTTCTTAAAAATCTCTGTTACAAATATGTGAGGATTTCAGCATTTTACTTTTGAGTAAAGAAAAATAAAAAATCCTTCTGTTCCCTCCAGTGGTGTGCTGTAATATCCCAAACTGTGTGGGTGCCCCTGTGTCCAGGTGAGTGTCTCCAGCTGGGGGACACCTCCCTAGGCACAGCCAGTCCTGCCAGGGACCTCCTGCTTCTGAGGTGCAGCTGTATGTTAAGAGGGTTCAAAAGCTTTCTCCTATTTCCTGACAAATGACAGGGGAAAGGAATTCTCTACTGAATTTTTCCCTGATCTTGCCTACACTACCCTTAAAACGAGGAGCGTGCAGAGGGGCAGATTTACTCCAAGGGATGCAGAAAGAGCGTATCTGAGGCTCAGTGGGCTCTTCTGTTTTCTTATAGTCACAGAAAGCCAAACTCAAAAGATACCGCCAGGACTTTGCTCTCCACCAAAGCAGAGCCTCTCGCAGAGCTGGTCTGGGAGCTGGGCAAGCGAAAGCTCTCCATACATATCCTCTGCATATTATACAACCTAACAGCCTCTGCAGAAGCCTGCAGGTGAATAAATTGAAGTATGTTATGTTTGGCATGTATCAACGCACACAGATGTATAAAAGTTCAAGGACCACATTTGTTATGCATGTATTTATACCGTCTTTCCTCCCAGGGGACATCAAGATCTTAATCAAAAGTCTAACTAACACTTAGGTGGCACAGAGTGGATTGTTCGTGAGTCACTTGATAAAAGCAAATTTCGCTATTCATACTGGTGACTAAAATTTGTAGATACTAATTTACTGAACTGTTGTTTATATTATGCAGCTATATCTTTGCTGCCAAACATTTAAAGTAAAGAGAAAAAACAAACAAATAAAATATTAAATGTAAATTACAGGGTTTAATTTATGAGCATGTATATTTTTCTGACAGAATACAGAAGGGCTTCAGCAATGTGAGTACAGAATGTCTGTAAGAAAAACAAAATGTGGACTTCTTAATTCTGCAAACCTGAGTGCAATGAGCCCTGGCTGAACTATTTTATTATACATGATTTTACATTTTAAGTAAATGAAATATTCTTATTTTGGAATATATACATAACAACCAATATCCAGACTTCCTAAACAAGCACTGGAATGTGGCTAAAATGGCTTATTTCAGTATTATTTCAATACTGCTTTTTAAAACAATACAGTTGTGTAAAAGATGACGTTACATGATTACATGAATTCCTTTCTAAAGACACTTTCTGTTATTATTGTCTAACAAGACCACTACATTGCATCATTTAACAGGCCTGAGAAGGCACCTAACAGAAAGAAAAAAATATCTCTTTAACTGCAAATCTCTTTGTGTATTAAGCAAGTAAAACCATGTAACTTCACGTTTCCTCTAAAGTGTTTAAGTAATAGTAACTGTACTGTCCCTCAAAGGAAAATTCCCTGTGCCTGTTTCAATTATGCAAGATGTCATTACCAATATTTATTCTTGTTAAAAAGTTGAATTATACTGGGAGAATCTGTAATCTCCTTTCTTATTTTCTTTTCTTTTTTTTTTTTTTTGATACACAGAACTGCATAGAATCATTTTAAGGGAGATTATTTTTTATTTACTATAAAAAGAGAAAAGGTAAGTGAATTCCAGTGTTACTTGAATCTGAGAGAAAAACAGACGAGCAAAGAGACCTACATTGTCTTTTACTGAAGCAGCATAAACAAAGTCATCGACAATGTTAAACAGGGCAAATGCTTTATCTTTAAATAGTCAGAAATAAAAGTGTTCACTCTCAGAGAAATCTCTTTTGTGGTGATGGAGAATGCATTGCCACTAAAAGCTTCAAACCTTTCCCTTTTAGACCCTGCCAAAAGATCAGGGATGATCTGCTGCTCACAGTCACACATAGAAATCTGCATTCTACCTCTGCTAATACACCTTTTTACCAGTACAAGATAGCACTGATGAGGCTGCTAATTTTATCCCAGGGAAACTGGGATATATTCTTGCAAAGAGCTGAAATTAAAGGCAGTTGTTAATTTGAGTGAGGAGGTTAAAGCATTCCAAAATACACACCGCTTGACTCATAGGAATTTGGAATGCCTTACATAAATAGCTCTATTTGGGAACCATTTTCTATGGCTAAACAAGCTGCTTAGAGAAATGGTTCATGCTGAGTCTTAGAACTGCTAGTAAATTAAACAACATCAAAAAGGGAGAAAAAAAAAAGTTTACCACTTGATTAACACAAGATCCTAGAAGGAAGTTGAAAAATAATACAAAACAAAGTCTCTGTTCTAGGGAGGAAAAAATTCTGCATGTTTTATGAAGCTCTAATTGTATTTCAGCACATAAACAGAATACTCTGAACAGAGATTTATGTGAATATGTAGGAGTCAGAAGGGTTTGATACACAAACCTTCCGAAAGAAACTCCAAATTTCTTTTCTGTGAGTCGGTTTATCGTATCACAGATGGCAGCCCAGGAGGGGAAATGAGTTCTACAGGCTCACCACCCACCGGTAGGGGAAGGGAGGGAGCACACACTGAGGCCAGTTTTGACCCTACCCCCTAGAATACCAGACAGAATCGCTTCAAGTCACAATTTCCTTCGTATGCTGCTCCCAGGGCAGCATGCAATTATGTACTGCAACTGGCTTAGGGCAGGCTGGGTCCACAATTAGTCCCTTGACCTTGCTGAGACTAACAGTGTGAGTAAGGTGAGCATGACATATCTCTTTCTCAAAATTCTCAATTATTTAATGCAACTAATGTAACAGTAATTTCCCTGCATCCTTAAAAAAAAAGAAAAAAAAATTGCTCACAATCATAAAAAGGGACTTGCCTACAAACTCAACTAAAAGGTCAAAATGATACTTTTAATTCAAAGTTTCCATAGCTTTCTCAATAAAATGAGTATGAATATAGATTGTCTCTTTATTTCTACTTTCCATTAAAAAGCATAGGATTTTCTTCTACTTTCTGTAATAGTTTTATTAGTTATAGCTCTATTACAACAATACTCAAGGAAGTTCCATTCATATCATAGACAATTATCTGTGATAAAGCTCATGGCAGAAACTGTAGATGGAATAAATGCTGACATGGGTACATTAATGCACATGCCACTCACATCGTGTCAGGTACAGCTACCCCTTAGGTTTGAAGATACAAATACTCCTTTCAGCACTTTGGCATATCTCAAGTAATTAGAAGCCTACTGCTGAAATCTTCTACGTTCTGCTGAAATCTTCTACCATCTTGAAATGGTTGGGGCTTTATGTCATGCTGGAGGGCATACCTTTCCCTCCATGCTCAAGCTGAAAGAGGCCTCAGACAGTGAGTAAGAATGAGATCATGCAGAGAAAAAAACACTGCCAGGAGTTTGACCTAGGCTGTCCAATTAATTGTCAGTGAGTTAAAACAATACAAATTCATTTAACAAATAAATACAAATCCAAACTTCTAAATTTAAGATGAAACATGGGTCAGTTTGGGACTCAGTCATAAATTAAATAATCCATAAAAGCCAATTAAAATAGAATATCAGGAACAAGTGAAGCAGGGAGAGATGGCTCAGTTAACCACAGAGCAAGCAGAGAGCGTTTCTACTCATCTTGTAGCCACGATGCAACATACACCTACTCCATACAATTAATGGGGACAGAAGCTGGTATCCATAGTTGCAGAGGAAAACTTTCCAGGATGACATTAAAATACCACTGCAAACCAAAACTCCATGGAAAAATCACTCTTCCATTTGGAGATCCACATAAATGGGGTAGGGCACTTTCTATAACACCTGTCTTCCACGAGTAGTAGAAAAACCTGATTGCTACTCACTACCTAAAAGGCCACTTTATGAGACAGGCATAAACATAAGACATAAAACATGTCACAGTAATACACACTGAATGATTAAAAAATATTGAGAGGTCAGACTGTTTTGACCATGTGATCAGTTCAGTGATTTCTTCTGTAAGGCGTATACAATATGATACAGAGAGGGAGTTATTTTGATAGAATAGGAGCATACAATAAATTGTAAATGGAGAAAATCCCCAATCATAAAGTTGAAGAACATTTCTGAGTGCACAATATTAATGGAGATCAAAAAGGCAACTAACCCATGTGTAATACATGAGTAGTGAGAAGTAACCTCCAGAACTTCCATGTAAATCAGTTAGTTATATAGCACACTGGGTCAAGGTTTAGTGAAGCAACTTCTCAAAACCATAAAAATCACTTATTGGAACAGCTGACTCTACAGCATGTGTGATGAGAAGAGGCTTTTTAGTAATCCTAAGTAATTCAAGATGTTGCTTTGGCCAGGGACTATAGTTGGCTCATCAAGAGCAATCACAACAATGTAATTCAGAGAGCTCTCCTAAGACAGGTGTCATAGTATGGCCCTAAAAAAGCAGTTCATAAAGTCCCTGAACCTACTTCATTTCAAAGGACCAAAGTGAGTCGTGCCAGTCTCATAAAGCCTAGGTCCCCTTCTACACCATCTCTGCTACTCTGAGCTGAACACAGAGCAGTGGAGTCAAAGCACTGCCTGGATCATGTATGATATGGAGCACAGAGATGCTTCAATAGCTGATCTCCCAAAGAGTTTTGATTAAGAACTGAAGCAAGTATATCACAAATACCAAAGTTTAATAACGAAAACCCAGAAGACTACACCAGCTATTTTTTACTTAGAATGAAACAAATTTGTCCCTTATATGATCGGACACTACATTACAATTACTCCTTCAGCAAACGACGTAGAAAAAATTTATATTATTTTGAGGATAAACTGCTCAGAAATAGACAATATTATAAAAACAATTTGGGGGATTTTGCAAGCGACTACTGGGTGAAATTCACTTCTTAAAATAGAGTTTATGATTGCAATGGACTGCCTAGTTACCAAAACTGAATATAGTTATCTAGAAGTCCTTAGTCCATGCAGCTTTGCACTGATATCCTTGAGTAGAAATCCTACAGGCACACCACTCTCCACCTGTTCAAGATAAATTTCTTAACTATACAGATCCCTACAACAGCTGCACTTTCACTTATTCAAATCACTGCAGTCATACTCTGACAGTGTCCATGGTAAAATTATTTTTGGCTGACGTAACAACAAAACCCACCTATCTATTAATCACTTACCATGTCAAATTGATGCCATATTACAATACTGTTTTGTGAGGCCAGTAATAGATCTATCTTTTCTTCACAGGATGATTAATCACACATTAAAAGTGGTTTCTCTGGGTAGTACAAATTTGCTGCTTGTGACCACAGAAATACCCAGTTAAGCCCTGGCTGAATCTCCTCCAGGTCCCCCCATCTCTGTCCATACTGCATCAACATAGCTTCCCACAATAGAAAAAGATCTAGCAGAACCTCTTACAATGTGAGAAGCCTAAAGACACTCAGAGAAGACAGAGGTGTTAAACTCTTCTCATAACTCCTCCTATCCACCAAAGCCAACATCAGGAGCCACAGAGTTGAAGCTCACTAGCTGGGGAACATAAAAGCTAGGAAGCCCCAGGAGAAAAGCTTTTAAAAGGCAAACGGGATCCATCGTTAGGCAGTATGATTCAATGTCCTGAGAAAGAGTGCAAACACACACACTCAGTGCCTCTGGAGTTTGGTCAGTAGCTTCAACCACAATAAAGGAAAAACTAAAGATCTACTAAAATTGGTTTAACGATGAAGTTCTGTAATTAAAAGTGAAATCAAATAGAGAAACGAGGAGCAGATGTTGGTTTTATTTCTGTATGTTGACTTTATTAAGGAAACATTTCCCCATTCCCCTCCCCCAAGACATCCTTTTCTTTCATTTATTTCCTATGTTTCCTATTATTTTCTTTTCCCACTAAACAACATAACCTTCATCAGTACAATGAAGTCATTTATGTCTAAATTCTTGTTGCACTTGGGATTTTTCTTTATATGCTTTGTAATTGTTGTAGTTGATTTATAACTTCTATGTCTCAGATGTAAAATGGAAGTAGAATACAACCCTTTCTACTCTTCTCTGATTAACACCTGTAGGAACACAAGAGATATACCAAAATAATCTTTTTTTCTTTTTTCATAAAAGAACTCCTTCTCTAATTACTTTGTTTTAGAAAGCTACTGAAGATCTCCCCTGATATGAATTAAACCAGCACCCAGTTGGTGCTTTATTATCTCTTCAACAAAATGATTTATTGTTTGTAGTCTGGAAGCAAAAGAGGAGGAAAATTACATTTTCTGTACCAGTAGCAGTAGCCCTATCACTTGCTCTGTATTATTCTTTGAAGATTACAATGACCAATATTGTAATGATACCAGAAACAGTTAACTCTAACAAAGCTGCTTACACAAAAGCAGTGACAACTGAGATCATTGTACCTCACGATGATTTAACCTTAGATGTTAAATCTTATGTTTCTTACCTCAGCATGACCAGCTATAATGTTCAAATTTCAATTTATCTCCTACCCCAGAGGCTAGACATAACTGATTGTTTTACTTTTTTTTTTTAAGGTTTCAAATGAAGAAAGTTTAATTAATTAGGAACAGGCAAAAAATGCAAGGAAAAAATGTGAAGAAAAGAAAGTTGCAAATCCTTTATGCATATGACTAAGCAATAAATAATAAACTTATTTTGAGATTATTTATTTGGCATATTAGTGAGAAATTAATGCTTTGGTTTTATACATTGATTAGAAAGGCAAGACTATTAGTGCTTATGGAAGTGTTGTAAAACGGCAAAAGAAATTTCTACTAAGCTGCACGCCTAAAACCAAATGTACAAGATGCATATATATGCACGTGCACAGCAGATAAAAATTTGGAAATTCAAAATGCGTTGGTGAAAACAGAGACAGATTATTTGAGTGACTGCGCTGCGAGGGCAGGAAGCAGTTTATCTTCCAAACTTACAGCACCTTTGTAGCACCACAAACCCCTTCACCATGGAGTAAAAAAGTACAGTTTCCTCCAGCAGTGAAGCCAGTAGAACATGCTGAATGGGAAAGCCAAGTACAGCTCTTTCCCTGCGTTCTTCAGCAGTTCCAAGGCAGCTGGATGAAAATCAGTAATAGCAGAACACAACTGCAACACATCCATAAATCTCCAGAAAAACATTTCTGTGAAGTTGGCTGGACTACCTCTTGTTGGGAACTATTTAAGAACTGGGATTTCTTTTGATTTGGATGAGATAATTGGAAGGCTTCTGATACTCCATGATAAGAGAGACAAAGAAGGGAAATGCATTACATTGTTTACAGATACGTTGTTTGTGGGGACAAACTTGGGATGATCTACACCATGATCAGCCATGAGTATAGCTAGAAAAAAATTTGATGCCAAGTCACAACCATCATGATTTATCTTTTTTCTCATTATAAACTGGTTCTATTTAGACAAGACTGAGAATAATGACTAAAATAACTTCAAAACAGATGAGACATCACACAATCATATAATTATCTAAAAATTTATTATTAGTTGCACCAGTCACATTATTAATTCTGGACATTGCAGAAAGGAAAATCTTTTAAAGCAGCATTTATACATGCATACATTTAGGCGAGCGAGAAATTTTGAACTATTAGCTCTGTTTTGGAAAACGACCCTTTTTACTGTCTTATTAGTGATAGTATTGTTCCCTGAGAAAAGCAACAGGCAACTGCGAGCACCGGAGGTCTATTCAGTTGTCTGCATATAGGAATATGCTGTCATTTCAGATGCCCTGTGATATCTGATGTATCCCCATGGGGCTTGCAAATAGAACAGAGCACCTAGCTGCGTATGATCTCTGCCATTCAGGAGCAGAAGCTAGAAGCTGAGCGGGATGCCTGAGGGCATCCCAAACAGTACAAGGTACCCGTACTGACTCAAGTTGCTGATGTCTTTCTTGCTGGAAGCACATTCATAACGGTGAATTGTCAGATAGTAGAAATCTGCTTAGCAATCTGCATAATGCTCACCCAAAAAGCCTGAGTGGAAAACCACTTCTCTCTCACAGTCTTTAGAGAAATTTCATAGCATTGTCCAGAAAAGCATGATTTATACCGTGTAATGTTAAACTAATAAAAATCCATACTTTAGTCTATGAGTGCTTGCTCATTCAAGCTTACAAATAACTTAGGATTTTTAAATACATATAACCTAGAATAAAGTTTCCATTTTAAGAACACCTTTCTTTTTAGTACAGTTAGGTAGAGTTAAAAAAGAAAATTATATACTTCGGATGTGAGAAACTGGAGTATATTCAAGTATAATTCTTACAACGTCATGTCTTATAATGAGTTGGCCTTCTATTCTCCTTAACCCTTTTTTTCATCAAAGCCACCTACACCCACTTTGCCTTCTGTTTCTCTAATCTGCAATTATTTATGTTTTCTCCATGCTGCTCTATCCGCCATGGGAGCAAAATTGTATTTGGTGAAATATAGAGCTAATTATACCATGAACCCAACAACAAAAAGACAGAGCAGATGTTACTTCAGACGTGCTAACAGTCCCTATGCTTAATGCACACATAGTGAAGGACTGAACACAGCATTTGAAAAAAAAAGAAACAAATGTGATGGGCTTAAACATGTGGAAAGAAATTAGCCCAAAACTCAAACAGAATGACATACTTAATAGGCTCTAAAACATTTATTCAGTGATCATATTCAGCATCAATTTTACTTTAATTCAATACATATGTGATGCTATACGTGGGGTCAAATATAGTGTATTAGGTAATTGTGCTCAGTTTCTTATGATCTCAGTACCCAGTATCTTCAGCATCCCTTCTGGCTGTCCATCAGCACACCCAGTTATCGGACGAAATTTGTCCACCTCTTTATCTACCTGAACACTTCCCAAAACACAGGAACTAGATCTAAGAATAACTGTATAGGCCAAAACAATTTTTTAAAGTGTATGTAGTGTTTTCTTTCCCAAATCGGTGTGAGTAAGGAAGAGCTAGAAAACAGACTTTAATAATGGAGAAATATCGCACACTACTTAAAAGCACAATTTGCTCCATTTTCTTTTAAATCAGTTCATTGTGGTCGTTTCAAATGTAGGAACCCTACTGGTGACTCTACACCAGTCATCAATCCCATGCACAGGTCCTGATGCAATTAACAGTACAGGTATAGCTTCAAAACACAACTGCAGGAAGAGGTGACACAAACATAGACTTTTAGTACTCCTAAGTGCCAATCAACACACCAAACTCATATCTAGGATAGCTGGGAGACAGTTTGGTGTTTATTATGAAAGATTCATCAGGATTAGAGTGGGACTTCTCAGCAGCCTACAGAGTAGTCTCTACAAGTAGGGGACTACCAACAGCATGCTTTTCCCCTCTCTTAGTACCAGACTTCCACAAGACTATTAATTCTCATTCTCTACTTTATGCCAGCTACTACAAAACTAAAAATGAGCTTACAAATCACAGAAAACTGCAAAATTTCCCTTTCCTATATTGCCTACCTTTACCACTTCCCTAAGCAGAACAGTCACACAAGTTGGAAGTGATTTAGAAAAACTAGCAGACTTTCATGTCAGGTATAATTTCTGTAATTCCCACTATTATGCATAAACTAATGCATATAAATTTGCTGTGTCCACTTTTACCTCTCTGAAAAGGAGTCTAGTGATTCCTCTGAATTGCTAAACTGTTCCATAATAAAAAAAAAAAAATCACTCAGTAAATACATGGTGCTTTATAGCAAGATATAAAGATAGTCCATTATCAGTCAAGCTTCAATAGAAAAACTGAGACCATTAAATCAGAATTCAGCAAACACAAATTTGAATTATTAGCTGCAGGACGGCTAATTACATTATCATGATAAATCACTTTTCACAGATGTGCAGTATCAAACCTAAAAGTGTAGTTTCCAGTTCACTAAAATATATATTATTACCACACAATTAGTTCAACTCCACTAGAAAAGGGGGGAAAAAAAGTTTTAAAAGGTGTGATTTTAAAATCAACTTTGAAAGGATAGATGCCTGAATAAAAGGTATCTGCCCATTTACAAATCTTGAGAAAAATAATTCTAGTAAGAGTTATCTACGATAATAGAGAATTTCAAATAACTGGTTAAAAGCATGCATAACCAGAGTAATCGCAGTACTCTAGAAAGGAACATGTCTTTAACAGCAATCATCACAGTATGAAATCAACTCTGAGCTTATTATATCTGGCTGAATAATCTAAAAATTGTAGAATTAAAAATAATTATTGATAAAAGATAAGACATAAAACCTCCCTAGCTGTTTGAATCCATGAATATCAGGGGATGGAATGAATGTTGAATTTATGTTCTGGAAAATTGGTCCCAAGTTGGTTTTACACTTCATCAGAAAGCACTTTTGTCTTGTATGCAAACAGTTAATGAAGCATACCAAAACTGCAACTTTTTTGCTAGTGCTGGTGTGGTAAGTCTCACAGCATATTCCATATCTTGCAGAATATTTAAGAAATATTATAGATTTTTCATTTATCCCCCTTTGGTAATAATGCAGAATCCTATAATTTTAAATGAGATTTCTTCTTGCATTTTTAAGTATTATTATATATAGCTAGTAGTTGCAGGTATAGTATAGCCTTTCATATCTAAAGTATTCCTTTTTGTTCCTTTTACAGAGCATTTTCAAGAAAAGATGACATCACATGGTAACTGGTGCCCCAGTAGATTCTAAGAATGTATTGATTCTTAACTACCTCTCATGCTGGATACACGACCAGTTTTAAAATTCTATAGTTAAACCTTTCTTGACACTTTTTGTAAATTTTATTGCAGCTATTCTCATAGTTGAAAATAACAAACAAATATTCCAAATGGGTATTCGTTGTACTATCATATCTTTTCTAAAGAAAATGGGTAGGACAGCTTCTTTTACACCAAAACTGAAATAAACATATAAAACAGGAAAGACTTTACAATATGCTGAGCACTTGCCTTTAAAAGGACTTCCATTCACACTGCAGTTTTATGACTTCTGCATCAAGAACCTTTCTGTAGTATTATATCTGAGTATAGCAACCAGCTCCACTATCTCAAGCATACATACTGTTACGATTAACTTTGGGAAATTAGTGGGGCTTACACAGCTGAACAAATGATTGGCAAACTCCAGTCAATCACCACATCAAAAAGAAAGTCCCAACTGCAAAGACAAACTGCAATAATGCTCTGCAGGAGGGGAGCAAGCTGCCTGAAAATGGTGTAATGCAGGAACAGAATGTATTTATTTACTCAAGAATCACAAAAGCTGTTTTATCTGAGGAATCCAGCCTTTTACCACTTGTCCTGTAAAGAAGCTCCCATCAACAGACCAATGTAGTAAAAGCTACTAATACAGAGTATGTTGGACGCTTGGACTTCAGAAAATAGGTGCACACATTGATTAAGTCCATCAATTAAGGGCACAAAGCACAAATTTGAGTGGCCCTTGCTAAAAGTAAAAAATGATTTTTTTTTACTGCCAATAAAATCCTACAGGTACATGAGTCCACCAAGTCCTGGATTAAGAGGACAGGCTGGGGTATATTTCAACAATTACTGCCAGCAAACCCATCCAAATTCTCAAAATAGGTGTTTTTTGCACTCTAATTAATTAGGATTGTGAAGGTTCATAACTTTTAAATTAAAAACAGTCAGATGAGGTTGTAATGCCTGTTCATAGGCTTGGGTGCCACTGAAGTAGATTTGAGATTAAATACAGAATAGAGCAAAACCATCTTTCTCAATAATTTTACAACAAATGCTTCCTGTTTCTACAATATAAGATAGCTGATATATAGCCTTTTTTTTTCTATTTTGTAAAATTAATTATCATGCCATAATATGCTGATGTAAAAAGTCGTTTTAAGCTTTTGCTAAACTTGCTTATCTTTTTGCCACATGCTTACACTATTTAACAACACTTCTGCACTCATCAGAGCTTCTGCAAAGGTGGTCAGCCCACAAGGGTAACATCTTTCATCCCAAAGAAGTGTTTGGTAACATGTCATCTTACAGCAAGCAACTTCTGGCATAGGCAATTGCACTCTTATCTGAATTTGGGTAGTAAACTTGTTGGACCTCATTAGCTAAGAAAGCTGGGCTTGATTAACGTTTTAATGCAAATCTTTCAAGAAAGCCCAGCTGCAGCAAAAAACAGAAGTGGTGATTCAGGAGACACCACTCACTCCATCTGAGTCCATCCTGAGGAACTGCTCCAGCATGGTGTGAAGGGACATCATGCTGCTGGTGGTGCTGTCTTTCAGATGAGATGTAAAACTGAGTTCTGACAACTTACAGTCATTAAATATCCCATGGCACTTTTCACAGGAGTACATGTGTTAACCCATATGTCCTGGCTATATTCCAAATGCATAATTGCATTCTGCCTACCTAAATTCCCTACGCAGTTTCAGTAAAATGCAGTACTTTTTATTCTCTTTCTCTCTTCTCTTCTCTCCAACATTGCTCTTTAGCATTTACACTTAGGTATGAGAAAAGGCACAGATATACTACAGTCTCTATCTTTTAACTGGCTGACATAAAAGAATTGAAGACAAATCTACAATGCAATGCACAGGAAGAAAGACAGCGCCCAGGATTCAAGGGGGGGGAAAAAAAAAAAAGTGTGGAGCTGCCTAAGTTAGGCAGTACAGAAATATCAAGGACAAGAAAATCTCAGAACTGTTACCTTTCTCAGTCTGGGTCTTAAGTACCCAGCAGTTTTGAAAAGTACTTCCATTCCTCTAGGTGGTGCAGTCCCAGACCTTTGTAGACTTCTAAAGGGATTAAGTAGTCTTTTTAAGATTGTACTCTGGGACTTAGGTACTTAAATTACCCTTAAACACCCCATAAATTCACTCCCGAAGACAGCCATCTACTCTGTTAAGTTAAAAAAGGAGTAATTTCAAGGTCTATTTCTATATTTCACTTTTTAAATAGAGTGTGTAAAAACCATTGATAAACCACAGAAAGAGACTCTAGATGAGAAAGGCCGGAGTATTCCCTGAGCATCCTAATTATTGAACCACACAATAATTCCCTTTTTTTCCCAATAAATCTTGCACTCAGTTCATCACAGTAGTCCTGATGCAGAAAGAGCGAAAAATACTTATGAGAGAACTCAGCCTAGCTTTCACGCTGCCAATTAATGCATTTCCACAGGAGATCGGCAAGAGAGGTTTGAGTTACTCATATCATCCGTATTTCCTTAGTGATGCTCTATAGGCTAGACCACTGTTTCTGAGCTCCATTTATCTGATTTGGTGAAACTTAGAGTGACTCCTTGCTTTATGCCCAATGCCATGCATCAGTAAGGGTTTGCACCGAATTCAGCCTTACAGATCACTGAAGGGAGCATTCCACTCCCTGATTTTGGCAAAAAATAGGGATTGTTCTAACTACTGCAAAGTGGGGGAAATCTAGGAAGATACAGTAATGTAATTTTTAGTGTCAAGAGGACTTTGCTGATGGAATGGAACTGTTCGGGGCCTTTCAGCTTAAAAAGTAAACAACAAAAAAATAATCCGAACTTTCCCTCAGTGTTTTCTGTACTTAACTTTTTATTAGAACTTACACTTAAGACCTTTCCAGATACAGGGTTGAAACTGGTCTATCCACATATATTTGCCCTTCTAGAATACCTTTATTGGTCATTTCTCTTACATATATTTATGTTTTCTCTGCCAGATAAACAATGAATAATACAGATACCAATTAAATCAGTCCCGCTCAATGCTTTTCGTAGTACAGGACACAACCCAGCTAAAAAGCATTTGGATCTGGATTGACTTAACTGAAATTTTTACATAAGTGATCAGTTGCCTCTGATGACCTGTGTAGTCAAAAAATGAACAGGTAATCAGTTTTACATAGCAATTCACATATTCATTCGTACTAATTGTCCGTGGGAGATACCTATCTCTTTTTGAGCCCTGGACACGGGATTCCAAAATTAAGTTCCTCATGAAGTTAGATCGGTTAAACACGACTGACCACAAACATCTTTGATATTCCCTTTTTTTTGTGATAATCACCACCATATTCCTATCATAAAAGCAGTACAATCAATGATGTAGAAGGGCAATTGAAATTGAGTTTCTGGGGTTTGGTGAAACTATCTATACTCTCATCTATCATCTTATCCGACCATTAACTCTAAACGGTTTTCACTTGCATACCGAATGAATCAAACGTACTTTCTTGTAGCCAAAATTGCTGATTATCATCATATCAGATGACAGAGTCAAGTGAGAAAGATGCCACCTTCACATGAAGTTCAATTTGACACATCTTTTCTCTTCCAAACCAACCTGCTGCCAGCTTTTTTCATCCTGAAATTCACTGTACCCTGGGGGTTTTTTTGAGGACATACATTCAGGTCAATAAGATCTGAAAATAAACAAAAGAAGCCCAAAACAACCTCCATATACTTTGTGAGCACGACCGCATGAACTAAAGGCAGGTCTGATTGACGCTGAATTAATGTAAATGACATTTTGTAATATATGGCCCTGATTCTCCTTTCACTTATGCTGCTGTAAATCTGGGGGGGAAAAAAAGCCTCCATGGATTTTCATAAACTTACTCTGCTCAAAAGCTCATACAGCTGAGAAAGAATCAAATGTTCTTTATTTAAATATTGATTGTGCACTTAGGAAATTAAAATAGTTGTGATGCATACACTGAAAATAAATATAATTTTTAATATATATTAACTTCTGCCAGCTTATAGGCTTAGAGAATTCCAAGTAACTAGCTTGTCTGAAATGAAAACATGAATATTCCTAACAAAAGGGGTTTGTACTTGAGGGGATTAGAGGGCAGCAAGTAGTTCAGAAGCCTTTGGAATATCCTGCATAGAAACAGGTCATTTTGAACATAAAAAACAAAGAAAAAAAAATAAACAAAAAACCCAACAACCTTTAATATTGAACAACAGATTGTACTAAACTCGCAATCCCCTTTCTTCTTCTCCCTCTGACATGCAAACACCTGACACACAAAGGGAGTCACATTCAGAAGGAGATTATGATGCAATGATCTCGTTGTGAATGTTGCATTATGGTTTCAGCATCGCTGTAAGAGCTCCCCTGGCACTTGTGCTTACAGCAATTTGAATTTCTCTGGCAGCTAGGTATGATTTGTGACAGATTTCAGCCTTGCTCTTCATTGAGGGAGTACACTGGCAAGTGCTTGCGGTATTTACCATGGAGACTGGAAAGAACAAAACATAAAGAGGTACATTTGAGGTAGCCTTTTGCCTCTTTTTTTTTTTTTTCTCTTTTTTTGGAAAAACTGATTCTTTTTTAAGCAGTTGTTAAGTTATCCAGACCAGCTCTTCTCAGTGTCACCATTCTGTGCTTCTTAAGAAAAGTTGTCTCACTATGCTGTTTCATTTGAAGGATTATTCCATTCACCATGGTAGTGAAACCCTGTAAATTTTAATGACTATTATGAATGCATATATCACTAGCCAAATGCTCCATGTAGAGTGCAAGGAATCTTTCAATTGACTGTGCTGTAGTTTGTGGCATGAGTGGACAAAAGTTTGCCTCCACATTCTTTGCACATGAATTACACATCTAAACCTCTTTAAATGGTTTGGAAAATCTTAAGCTGACAAAGCACAATTATCTGTTTATACTGGAAAATATTAAACCCTTCTGAAAACATATGGGCAGCTCGTAGGTTACACGTATGAGACTCGATCTCCCAAAAGTTTGCTGAGGCAAAGCCTGTACATCTAGAGCAGACTAACTAGATTCCAAAGCTGGCCTGCAAAGATTGTTGTTGGTATCTCTTCTGCCATAAAAGCAGTAATAAGCACCCGCACGCAAAGTTTCTTTAAAACTTTCTGGGTCTGCAGACTAAAAGTAATCTTGATTCCGTCCTCATTCCCGTATGTAGGTATTGGAGGTTGTCCGCAGGGAATACAGACAGCTCCATAGCAAAGGCTGCACACTCTGAGTGCAAGCATTCAGGGAACAATGACATCACGCTGGCTGGCTTTGGCATGAACTGATGAATGAGAAATTTAATAGGGAGATATTGCACAGCCTACAAAGAGAAAACCTGCATCTAACAAAGGATTGAGGTTGACTGGGTTTAGGCTAATAAAGTCTGTACCTTATCCAGTAGAATGGATCCCAACTTCCATTCACATGCAAAAATAGCCTATCGATTAAAGCATATTTCTTCCTCTTTGGCCCTGTTTTTCAATTATTTTATTTGAGACAATAAGTTTGGCAAGTTCTTTTGTTAACACAGTTCCTGTTATTTTAAAAGCAACAGATTTCATGGCCCGTGGTTATCATCTGATACTTAAAATATGTATGTGAAAGAATGCATAGGAGGTGTCAGGTGCACCCTTGGGAGGATAAAAATGTCCACACGGTCCCAGGTCTTCTACAAGTATAACTTTCAGTATGAATGGGTAACAAATGTTCTTTTTTGTTTGCAGGTGTTCTATATTCCAAAAGCACAGCATTAGATATGATTTAAGGATTAACCCTCTGATCTGCCAGGCATCCTCAAATCTAGGTTCCAAGTATGAGAAACAGATCTTCATAATAATTTAAAATATATATATATATACTGAAACTATTTGGTTTATATATAAACGCAGGATTTTAAGTATGTTCTTGTAACAATGCACGATTTTTTTTCACTTTATTTACTTCTTTTTTAAATACTATATGCACACAGACTTTAGAAACCAATGAAACACTGCAGATTTGATTTCTTTGATTTAGAAAATATTACAGTACATCTGGCATATCATGGGTTTGTTATTGTTTGCTAATTGAAAAAGAGGAGCTGTAATACATATTACATACAAATTCAAACAGAAAAGAAAACCGTGTTTTGTAGTTATTTATCAGCATCTATTCTTAAAAATACACACGTCAACTACACCGTTAATCAAAAATTTAGAAAAACTAAGTAATAAACTAACAAACTCCAGCATCTTTGAATACTAAATGGAATCAAACAGAATATGTGGGTTTATTTGACCTACCAACTGATCACTGTTTCATTTTTTAATACAAATGCATCCCCTAAGAAAATACATGTCATAGATATGTGCTGTTGAATAACTGTTTAGTGTGAAGGCAGTTTAAAAAAAAATTAAAGATTATGTAAAAGATTATGTAAAAAAGTAGAAATTAAATGTCGAAAATATATAAATTAATGTCTTTTCTAAACTAAGATCACTAGTCTATTTAGAGAGATGGAAGTGAAAGAGATAATTAATAAATGAACACGTAACAGTAAGTTTGGCACAACTGTTAGTCCTTCTCACTATATGAGAATGTGAAAATATTCCATGAAACTGAGATACAACATATCAGCACATATCACTTTCTGGAAGAAACAGATTTATTGTTTTAAAAACATTTATAATCATACAGATGGAAATAATTGAGAACAACAGTTTGTTTAAACCAGAATTTATCACTTGGTGCAGAAGTGGGGAAAAGCTCTCATTACATTAAATACATAAGAAACAATTATATGAGATTAAGAACTTCTAATTTCAGATTATAAATCATCACTGACTGATGAAGACTAGTCAGGAACTATTCATGCACAGATGAAGATGATTCTATATCTGTCCATTGTCATTTTCTTGAACTTTCCTCTTATGTGTGCTGTGATTGATGGGATACCATGACAAAATCACTCCAAGCCTACTCCAAAGTGGAAATGTTATGTCACGATGATATTTGAGTGACTGTCGTAACTGAGGAAAGCTTTAAAGTATTTATACTGACATCATAAAAATGGCATTATTATAAGGACACATCTTTTTAACATTTTGGTTACAACGCTTGAAATATTTTGATTCTACTGCCACTGTGCATTATAAAAAATAGTTTTTTACTTAAAAGTGATATATGCAAAAGTGGCATATAACATATTTATCTATTATATTCATCTATAAATAGTTACTAATATTCACATTCATGTATATACAAAAAAATAATGACTACAAAATGATAAATTCATGCAGAATGTATCAAATACTTAAAACATAACTTACTTTTGAAGGACAGAAAAAAATTAAAATAAAATAGAAACTATTTCTGTATAAAGGGTACTAATTAAGCCAGAGTATTTAAATGTAGTAATTGTACTCTCTCTCTCTCTTGCTCTTTCTTTCCCTCTCTTATGTCTTCTCTTTTTTTTTTTTAAGCTTTGCGGAGAAAGAGCTATTGACTTATTCATTTCAGTTAGCAAGAAAATTCTCAACTTCCTTGGGTGCTTAAGTGCAAGAAAATTTTAGACCCCATCTTTGCATATTACTTTATCTTTCAGTGGTAATTAACAGAGTCTTAATCTGGCTAATGTTAATGACCACTGTTCTTTCTTTAAATCCCAGTTAAACCAAGCTTATTAAGGGCCAATTAAAGGAAGTCTTATGTGATCTGAATAACACTAAGACCAATTTTTAACAGCTATAACTCTTTATTTTGGATGATGAGTGTGAAAAAAAAAAAAAATCACCCTTCTCATTATGGCCTTTGTCTGTTTTAAAATAAACTGTCAATGGCTACCAGGAAGCATGGGGAATCTTAAAAAGTTAGAGATATAGCTCAATTCAGTAAAATGCACATTTTCTAAAAAGAATTAGTTATGTACTATGATTTTCACTCCTCTCCATAAAGAAAGAAAAAAAAAAAAAGATAACGTATTACTAATTTCCACTTAATTTTTCCTAACACTAAAGCACAAAAATGGAATGACACTTTGCAATAACTTTCCAAGTGGTAACAACACAACCTAAATCTGTATTAACTGAATACCATGGACAAAATAAAGAAAAACTCTCTCATTATTTGAGTAGGAAATGGAACATACCTACCTAAACATAAAAGATTTAAAAGGGCTTTTTTAGTCTGGGGACAGTCTGTTAGTTTTCTCACTGCTTAACTGAATATGACTTTTGACTCCAGACTTTTGAAAAGCTTGTTGGTTCCACTTATGTCTAAGGTGACCCCTCCACAGACACGTTGTTATAAATTACATCCTACTATTTCTTACATATCTAAGATTTCACTCATTGCTTAACTTCACCATTACTTCCCTTTCATCTGGACGGAAGCAGTAATGCAATCTGACTATTGCCTCTAGCTCTTAAACAAAATATTACTCTTACCACCACTGCTATCTTTAAGTCCAAACACCCTAGAGCTAAGCCCCACTGCAGCAAGTCACCACAGGACAGGTCCTCTGCAGCACACAACAGACCTAACTCCATGGTGACAACTCTTAAATTCTGCGGTAGCAGCAACAAAATCCATGGCAACATTAATTGTCTCTAAAATACTCTTCATCCCCTACTTTCCCACTCCGGCACAAACATATTCAGCAATGACTCACTGCAGAGAATATCACTGACGAAAAATTGATGGTTATTTTTAACAGTAAATCCAGAATTATTTTTCTCCGTGCTCCCCAGATATTTTGGCTACAACAGCCCTCAGCCTCTTAAAGTGCACTGCAGAAATCGTCTTTCTCTCCCAATACCAGCACAGAAGAAAACTTGCTTCTGGGCCCTCCGGTTTTCTATGTCCCACTTGCTCCCCTCTTCGTTAGGCTATTGAGCTCACTTGCATCCCATTCAGTTTTCCATCTGCCTAGTCACAAGCTGAACCTCAGCTTCAACTTTTTGTGTCCTTGTTCCTGGCTCCATGAGACAATACAGCTGTATTGCAGCTGTGAACATAATTACAAAAACAAACCAAGATCCCTTTCAAAATCGAAAGCGGGATTTTGTAGAAAATGATGGGGCTGTAAGAGCAGCAGGCTTCACTCTACACAACTCATCTGATAAACTGACAGCTGTCAGCACCGGTACTGCAATAGGAAAGTATACCTATTTTCCAAAAATAATTATCCAGGGATGATGAGGGGGGTCAGAGGGGAAAGAGAACACTGCAAAAACTGTATCACGCCACAGCAAAACAGGAAGAGGGCGGTGACATTGTAAAGGAATATTCCAGTACTGAAACAGCGGTTGGCATATCATAGCCAAAAATTCAGTTCTAGCTGAGGTCACACCTATAGCACTGGCCCCTCAAAAATCTGAAACATACAAGTAAATTAAGTTTAATATCATCGCCAGTCATATGTATCTATTAATGTCGCTTTTCCATACAAAACAAAAGGCAGACAACCCAGAGTCTTAGACTGTGCACATCTCTGTGTGAACCCTGAAGCAACAGCACTAAGAGAGAAGAGCTTGCCAGTCACAAAACAAAACAAGAAGCATATTCAGAAGTATCCTTAACTAACCAGCACCTTACCATCTTGATCTTTCTTTCCCTCTTGCCCTCTTTTTATCTTAATTCTCGTCCATCACCATTTCCCACAATTGCTACTGTCACTGATCATCAGACAGCACTTTTTGGATTTCAAGAAGGTGCTCTCTTCGTGCCTCTTCCTCCAGGTAGGACTTCAGCTATACACCAAGGAGTTCAACTCTGGATCAGAGAGGGTGAGACTCCAGTTGCTGTACTGGTACAGCAGCAGTAAGATCTGCAAATAACTTCAGTTTTACTAGCCCCTTCTGGCAGAAGTAACTTAGTTGTGATTATGGAGAGAAAAAAATTATACAGGCAGGCTCCCTTGCAAACTCAGATCTGATGTGGAAGGAAGTGAATACACCTCCTGCCCCTCCAGTTTTTTAGAAATTGTTTTTTAAGTGAAAGATTCATTAAAAAAACACAGTTTCACAACTAAGTTTTCAAGGGGCTACCTGGGGGGAAAAAGGCACCTGGCACTTTTCTGTCATGACCACAGGAGCAGTTTTCAGGACTTTCAACATGTTTAAGGGGTGAACTGTTTGCTTGTCATTGCACATGAGGACCTGGGAGGTGAGATGACACCAGTAAAGACCTGAACTTCCCTCTACACATCTCACATTTTTTAAAGTCTTTACAAGTCTTTATTGTCCTGGAGGAACAGCTAAGTGGTTGGAGGAGAAGGAGAGGGGACAGAAAGTGAAGGCTCCAGTTTCTTTAAGAGGCAGGAACCAAGACCCTGTGTTCCTGAAAGGAACAAGGATCTCCTTCCTCCTAGAAAACAAAATTAGCTACAAAACTGCAGCAAACTATATATACACTCAATTCTCCATCTTCCATGGTATTTAAATACTATCTCAGAAAATGCATGACCTGCAAAACATTATTCTTTAACATATTTGGGACATCTGGCTAGCACTGCTGTACCAACTACTAACAATCCAGCCATGCTTCAGTTGATTCCTGCAGAGCCACTTCTCTGTAGGACGATCCCCAGTGCCTGCTCAATATCAGATCTAAGACAGGTCCTCACCCAGTCCTAGCTCAGCTCTGGCTGTCCAGGATGGCTTTGTGCAGAAAAAGAAATTAGAAATTGTTGGTAACAGGGCCCTTGGTGCACAGACACCTGACTAGAGTCTGTGCACGACCAGGGTGTCTCATCAAAGTCTACCAGTTAAGCTCCCCATCATCATAAATCGACTATTTTCCAGTCCTTGAAGTAACACAGCATCCATATGGCACTGCACCTCAAAGTGACGAGGTATGTTTGGAAGAGCGCTACACAAAAACATAAATTCTGCTGCTGGAATTCACGACATCATTACTCCATAAACCATGTTCTTGGATAAATAAAAAAAATACCTGCCTTCTCCTCCATATAAGGAAATCACTGCTAAACCTGATCTGCATACAAAAATAGTTGAAAAATCCTGTATATTTGCAACAAATAAAGTTAAAGTTTAAAACAAAGTGAATGGGGACTCCGAAGTCAGAATGAACCATATAAACATTACATAGATTCCAAAAGAACAGATACTGGTTTCTCAATCATTATGAAAATGTTGGATCTAATAGAGTAAAAGTGTCTGTATATAAGAAACGAGCCATGCAATCCAAGGGAGGAGAAGGAGGATTGAATACAACTATCCTCAACATGAGGCTTGTGAAATCGGCTTAAAGAGATGTCTGATCAAGGTTTTTTGTTGAGTTCTGCAGAGCATAAAGAAGATATGTAATGGGTGAAAACTAGATTAGACCTTCAGTATGCATGTGAAAAAACCACGAGATTTCTCCTTCCAAAAACTCTCCATGTCTTAGTGCTCCTGACTTCCCACTTGCTAATTGCAACTTCTTTTCCTGTCCAGTTCTTTTATCAGTCTGCATCATCACACTCCGTCCATGTAACTGGAACATGACAACTAGAGATACCAGGTTGGATTTTTTTTCCTAAGAATGCCTCAGGACTGGCTGAACAATTACTACTGGAGTCATGGATTTTTTTCCCCCTCTGGAGCCTAATGGATTTTAAAGCATATTGGAGTTTTAGTTCAATTAACAGGAAAATTTGGAAATAATGCAAAGCCCTAGCTATTCCTTTTTAACTTTGGAGGACTGCTAATAAGCATATCAGAACAATAAATGAAACACAAAATTTTGCTGGCAAAGTTTTGCATATGAAAAAGGCACACAGGTCTCCCTTTTTGTAACTTTCGCCTTGCTGCAGAAAGAAGGAAGGAGAGAGACTTTTTCAAAGGCCTTGAAAAGAAGAACTGAACCCTAGAACAAACTGAATCCTACAAACTTTATTCCATCCTCTCATGGACCTTGTGTAGCTAGGAAGTCTGGGAAGATTTTCATTGTTTCAGAAGCTTTCCAGTGTTAAGTTAATAAAACTGCAGCCTGCTGTTTAAATCTATTCCTGTGTCTGTCTTCATTCACTTGAGCATCCTAATCAAGTGTCCATTTAAATAGACTGGTGGCATTTTGAGATGCCAGCCACTCGCATGAAGATGAAATCTTCCATTGTGGAGTAAAAACAGTTAGCTGCATGGATAAAATATTCATATATAAGAAACAGCACCAGCTAAAATCCTATCTATGACTCATTTCAAACTTCATAGCAGAAGATGAATTGCAGTGCTCTACAGAGGTAATCAGATACAGAGGGCTGGGGGAAACAAACCACATAAACAAATACTTAATACCTAACTTTTAAGGCCTGATTTTTTGCCATCGAATTCTAAATACTAGCTTTAGAGAAGGAGACATGCTAGAAAATTAATACCATAGGTAACCTATAGACCGCTTTTGGCTAATTTAAAGCTCCAATGTGTATTTGTTTTCTGTATAAATTTCTTTCTTATTATTCTCAATAAGATACTCTCAGCACGATAAAAAGAAGGACATTACCAGCAGCGTTTTCAATCATGGGGGCAATATATTCAAGAGCAATCAATAAAAACCACACAGGGCCTGACAAACAACTAGTCAAAGGAATCATTTTTCTCAGATACTTAGCAGTATCCTTTTAAAGTAATTGCTTTTGGTCAATGTTACCCGTTATCATTTGGTCTGCTCTTTTTCCAAAATAGAATGGATGTCATTTCCATTAATATTTCAGCTGTCTATGTACGTTTTCAAAGTGCATACTCCACAAAAAAAAAGGAGGATTTTTGTCTCAACTTCAGTCAACTAACAAAGAACTCTAAAATGTTATAGAATAGTCAGTGTCATATCGTCCAAGCTAAAAGGTAATTTTAAAGAAAACGATTACAGAATATAAGATACAGTCTGCCTTCCTTTTTGCTCCACACAAAACTGTTAACTCCAATAAAGACAAATAGAAACAACAGCCTTTGGGCCAGTCAATCCACACTAGAAAATAGTACTAGCAGATAAATATGCTCCAAATGCCACTTAAAAGAATGAAATGAACATTGGTTCATTATTATCGCTTGGTTTAGGAAATTTAAAGAAAATCTCACTACTGAAAAGCCATCGTATTGCCTAACCCTGCCTGTGACAGCAGGGTAGTCGTTGTCTCATGCCAACTGATCACTTAAAGATGTCCACAAGATACTGAAAATACCCGGCATAATCTGTAAGTGTACAGCTGGGATACCAAATTAGATTAAGAAAGGCAAAGAACATATCTTTTCAGTTGTAGTAAGGCCTCAGAAACTGTCTAGTTATGCTTTGTACTAAATGTTCTGGCATGCTGCCAAGGCACTTCCAAACATTTCTGAGTTCACTTTTCCACAGAACTCTTTTAAAAATCAATTAGTAGTGAAAGTCTTTCAAATGCAAGTGGTTTAAAATGTCAAGCTTGTATTTCTTTTTTTTTTTTTCTTTTATTTCTTTTTTTTCCCCCCTTGTTGTGCATCAGTGGCGGTATTTTGAAACCTTTATATTAAATTGATCATATTCTCTAATTAAGCCTGTAAAGAGAACAATATGTGTAGCAGTTTAAAATGCATAGAACAAAAGGTTCGTTCTTCAGAAAAGAAAAAAAAAATAAATAAGGTTGAGAGAGATGCTGTAATTTTCTTAAACAAGGATGCTCAAGACATTTGTATTGATTTCAGGGTGATAAATGTTTTCATCATTACAAGGCAACTGTAGAAGAAACGAATACCCTATTTAGAAATTCCTGGATTGGGATATTTTAAAAGTATACTGCAGAAGTGTTTTAGAAGATCAATTATAAGTGCTGCAAAGAACAAACAAATTAAATGAAGGCTACTTTAAGTATTAATAAAACTACAGAAGTAAAATAGAAAATAAGAACACCATCAGCAGTGCTTTTTCATTATCAGAAAAAGATAATCTTTAAGGACTGCAACTTCTCAGTGGACTCTGTGTCACAACGAAGCATCACCTTGGTCTTACTGCTGTATTACGTATATTTTGGATGATATCCCTGCTACATAAC
>VXBW01003241.1:133576-199928 GCA_013400375.1 Thinocorus orbignyianus | reverse complement strand
AAATAATCATTTACCATGCAGTTCTGTTTTTGAGATAAAGATGTAATAATGCCATTACCTTTCATCAGCAGGATCCTTGAAAATCAACACTCTTTGCTTATCATGCTGTGAAATACAAATAGAGCTAAAGGCATGGTCCACAAGGCACTGCTGCAGCTATATTAACTAACAGATCTGCCCTTTGTGAAAGAAACCGTATCCGTTTCATTAGTGCAGACTCTAATTCAAAACTGTTGAAAATGAACTGCACATACTGTTTTAATAACAACATTCCTAGTCGTTATCAAACTAGTAATTCTCTCAGCACTGAATAAATGCAAGGGTCTGCATCTTGATTATGGCCTGCTGCTAAAGAAAACCATGTTAAAATCCTTTCTGTTCCCTCCTGTCTGGTCCATCAAGTACTCCTATTGTCTCCATCTTCCCTGTCAAAAATACACATGGATTTTTCCTGTCAATTGTATTTTATGTTATTCCGTTCTCCTTTTTCAAGCACGTTGATCAGTTAGTACATGATTAAGTTACCCAGAGGGTCAGTTGTGCAACAACTGCCTCCCCTCGCTTCACCAGTCACAGGGCTGCACTTTACAGGGATGTCGACTCCAGGCACTTCTGTTTTTTGGTGTAAAAAGAGAAAGGACCAGTTTCAATGAAACGGCTAAATTGCTTCTGCAACGTAAAAGACTGTATGAGGCTGTACAAAAGCTGGATTTTTTAAGAGGTGGTGAAGCTTGCTCCTTGGCTTGAACAGAAAATTTACAGAGGTCTTAAGGTACTTTCTCTTGCCCATAGCCTTAATTCTACATTTTTTAAAATATCAAATAACTCCTTATATAATAGAGCTAAGAAGATGACGGTCAGTGCACTCCAAGAAAAAATATGCAACAAATTAAGAGTCAGTTTTCTACCGATGGACATTGTCCTGTGGTTGTAGTATTTGAATATTCAGACACAAACTGGATTGGCAGTCAAGATCGGGCTCCAAATAGAAAATTTGATGTCTGCATCTGACAAATGTAACCTAAGAGCATGCTCAGTGCCCTATCTGTATCATCACATGATGAGCTTAAAGAAATACAATAAAATTCTGACCTCTAGGATAAACTGCCTACCTCTTCACAGGACTGTATGCTTTCCTTGCTTGCCTGTCGCCTCCCTCTTCTGAGCACATTACTTCTTTCCACATAAAAGACACAATTATTTCACATTCTAATTTTTGCAGCAATACAGCCTTCATTTATCTGCTTTATCACATAGATGTGTTGATGGATTTCCTGGGCACAAGTAGCTGAACCTCTAAAACTTGAATGCAAACTCTGAGGTGAGGACAACATGTTAACATGTGGATTCCGCTAACATTGGAGGGAAAAGGCCTATAAAATGGAGTTTTTAAGAACTGCAACAGTGTGCAAGATTTCTGGCAGTAGATGCCTGACTTAGACCCTATGTTTGCCTTGAACGTAGACACCACGGCGTAGGAAGACATCATATGCATGCAAACACAGCCATAGTCTCTAGAAAGCAGACTGGGGGGGTTTTATCCCCATGATATCCTGATTAAACAAAACTGTCCAGGATTTACCTTTTATCAAGTTACCTTTACGCCCAAAATGCAAAGTTGCTTAGTTAACATCATTCTAGAACAGATACACCACAGTAAAAAAAGGATGCACTTTTTAAACTCTGTTCCAATAATGAAAGAAGATATTATTTAGTCTTTTGTGCTATCTATATGAATGACAACAATAATTCCGTATCTCTTCAATGCCTATATGACTATATAGAAAATATTCTGATGTATAATATCGTGCATTTCTATGTCTATAACATGGGAAAGATACATACTTTCATGATGATAATTCAACTCACAAGTTACAGATGTGTTCATTTGTCATACATTACACCACAGACATTATTTTCTAAAACTGAACTAATAAGCATTTTCTTTTTAAAAATGTAGCTTCTAATTAATACTTATTAAAGATGATCCTGGAGACTATCGTAACTACTTAACAAACTAAGGTTGTCTGCTAAGATTACATTTCTTAATAGCATATCCACAGTATCACGTTTAAGTATATTTACTGCTGATAACAAATAGCAGTGAAACAAAACTGAATAAAAGCTTAGCAATTTCATTATTTTCATACAAGGCACTACTGAAATGGAAAATGGCCATAACGATAAAGCACGCATTTTGAAAGAAATCACATTGAAGATTAAATTATCCAACTATTTATCCAATTAGGATTATCTTGCATAGAACAGGAAATAAAGTAAATGTGATCAAACAATGTAAGAATATAAGTGGCTTTTTTTTTTTTTTTTTTTAAATCTTGCTTACAAGATAGACTTAATAATTTAGATTTTTCCATGAACTTGATACAGCTTCATAGCAGACCCAGATCACAAATGTCATGCGGGAAGCTTTTGCTTCTGTAGTTTTAGAAGTTTGTTCTCTCAGTATGTCTGACATAGGTAAAATCACCCTTTTCAGAAGTGATATACCTACACAGTCAGAATGAACTTGAGAGTGTATTTCTATCTTAATAGTTTTCTGGGTGAATATCTAAACATCTCGCCTGCTGTTTCTGAAAAGCAGATTTTTATTTTCTTTTCTTGTCCATTTCACTGTGTGTCAGGCACTATTTTGCCATTACTGTATCACTGTCTTGGAATAGACCTGTTAACTCATTCAAATCTTATTCTAGAAAATACTAATTGCGTGCACTAAGAGTGAGGTTCAGTCATTTAACTTTCTTTACGTAACTACAACTCAGTAGCCACAGGACAAAGCCGTTTTAAGGTAAAATTTACCTGACCTAGTTTTGCCACCTACTTTAGGATGAGGTGGATCACCCCTACAATTGGTTCTTTCTGTCTGTTGAATCTAAGACGACTAACTCAGATGCAAGTGTCTACATTTATTCCAACGAATCCCACAGTAAGGATCTAATCTGGATGAAGGACTCATAACACTGTCCAATGTGAAATGGACTGCCCAATGTGAAATGCTCAATCTTTGCTAATAATTCCCCTAATTTAGTAACTGGAGTTCAGATCATAACATCCAATTCATTGCCTTGTTTAGCAAATTTAGCAATCATAACTAAAGGCTAGGGAAGCAGATCCAGAGAAAATATATTTTCGGTTGACAGGCTAACATTATACTTGAGCTATGAAATTCAAGATTTTTTTTTCCCATGCCATTATGATGGCAAGCAAAATCCCAAACCAAAGTTTAGTGACCTGATCTTTTTCTGGTATTCTGTGTGTTCACAAAGCACAGTTTTATGAAAGCATTCCTTTAGCTTGAAATATGATGTGCTCAACAGCACATTTTTGCTTAAGGCTGCATGATTATGCCTTTCCTAACACCTAGACAACACTTTTCATCCACAGATCTCAAAGAAGTTTACAAAAGTAGATACATGGCACTGACAAGCATTTGTCTTATGTTCCATATGTCAAAGTTACAGGTACAGTCTTGTTTTTAAAAGAATTTTTACGTAGCATACAATGAACACCAAATAACTGCAAATGATTTTTCTGGTCTGAAGTGATTGTTTATCTTATTTTCATTTTTGCAACTGCATATTTTTAGAAAGGGAGCATATCTATCCACCTGGGAATATATGTATCCAAATTCACGCTAAGAAAAAAATACAAACTCAAAGAAGTACTAAAGTAAAAAAAAATATATCCGTGTTGAATCTGTTAAACAATAGCAGAATTCTTATGAACTAGTGATACTGTCATTGAACTGGAGAGAGTTTGAGAACAAGCTTGCTCTGGCTTTTTCACCCTATGATTTGGAATCTGCTCACAGTACTGCCAGCTTAACCAAAAAGGATTAACTCTCATATCCAACTGAGAACACAGATAATTCTCAGTAATTGGTAAAAAATGAAGATGAATGGGGCTGAGAGATAAGGAGCAATTAGCTCATCAGCAGTTACAGCTGTGCACTCAATCCGGATCCATCTCTTGAGTCTCGGCCCCTTTTAAAGAACCCAAGCAGAATAAGCACAGGACACCCCCTCCCAAAAAATTGCCGTACCTGCCCATCATTTCCCTCTCTTCCATTTTATTTCTGTGCTATACAAAGACACCTGTCATAGCATTCTGTGTAAATTACTACCTCTCTCAGGACCTGTATCTACAGCCAATCTTCTTTTTACACTTTAAAAAAAAAAAAAAAAAAAAAGAAAAAAGAAAAAAGAAAAAAAATCCCCAAACCCGGAAACCAAATGACTACTGTAGACACTCTTAAGTTCCCTGTCAATCGTTTCATTATAGCAGCATCATCTGTTTGAAAATATAAGCAATTCCCTCATCTAATTATAGGGAGGATTTGAGGTTCATTAACATTGCCAAGGCAGAGAATCAGATGTGCAACTGCAGAGCTGTGCTCAGTGGCCTGCATTCTCTGTTTCCTTTTATTTGCTTTTTCAAGGTCTCCAAGACTTTTTCCTGAAACCATAAAAGTAATTTTTTCCTTCAAAATAGACATGTGTGTTTAGAAAAAGGAAATGACTGCATTTTGTACTGTTCTATTATTGGGCAAGGTCACTGGAGAAAAATAATTTCACCTAAATCATTTTATCTCTGATTCTGGATGAAAAAAAGAAAAAAAAAAAAGAATAATAGTATGCAAGCAACCATTAGTTTTGAACAACAGATCACAGGAAACCTTGCATTTGTCTCATAATTTTAAATATTGCAAGGTAATGCAGATAAATAGGAAACCTAACATGCCAGGAAAACCTCTTAATTTTCAACACATTTTGTGGTTGTTTATGGATTAACGTGCTAGCCAAGTGTAAAATGTTGCCTTGTATTTCCTGACTGTGTTTAGAAACTGAGAACACCAAAGTCTTCATGATTGCTTCACTTCCTTAAAGAAATAATAGCATTATTTTTTTTTGTATGAATGTAGTTTAAACAATGACATTTTCTTGGGACATCTGTTTTGAGATCACATTTTGAATAGATATGAACTCATTTCCTACTAAGCAAGTAATTTAGTATTGTTGATAGTTGTTTACAAGTTTTATGAGTCAGATTTTAGCAAGTGGCAAAGGTCCTTACAAATCCTTTGAGTATTCCCTAAAGTGTATGCATAGTGTTCTCATTATATAAAATGTTCGGGAAGCAAAAGTATAGGGACTGTTCTTCACTTCCTACCAAGTTATAGATAGCAAAGCCTAGCTCACAGAAATAGCTTTAAATTTACTTATTTTCAAAGGTTTCTATCTTTTGCTGCTGCAGGTTAACGAAGTATGATAGTAGGGCTGTAAGAGTACTTAAGCAGCAAGGAAATAGTTGAGCTTCTCTACCTATTTATAAGTTTGGAGTATTAGACTGTAAACATACAACTGATCCTAATATTCTAAGATGTTAATATGACAAAGAGCAGAAACTCTTCGAGGAAATTTAAAGTTTGACCTTGGCACTCTCTTTCTTCTAATTCTGCAATTAAAAAAAACCAACCAAACCCACAGCATAATCTTTTTTTTTGTTGTTTGCTGCCATACGAAATTCATTTTTTAAACAAAAACCCCGTAATTTATCTATCCTGCACGTTGTATGTAGAATTGCCACTAAAAAGAACCCAGGACATTTTTCCTTCTTATCTGCAATGTAGCTCATATCAGCCAAGCTGTCACAAGACAGTACTTGATATAAACAAGAGATTGCAAAGACATCTCAGTAATCAATATTAGGATGGCTACAGTATGGAAGCCCCAACCACTGCATATCATTTGTCTCAGCATCTATTTCTATGACCAAATGAAGCATTAATTCAAATCATAAATCTATGGTGATTTAAATCTGGGAATGAGCACCTGCCTGCTTTAATGATTTATTTTGTACATTTCAGTAAGCAGGAGATTTGTCCATATGAACTGACAGGTCACCTTCAGATGCCAGTAGCAGACTG
Organism: Thinocorus orbignyianus; assembly: GCA_013400375.1. Classification (NCBI taxonomy): domain Eukaryota; kingdom Metazoa; phylum Chordata; class Aves; order Ciconiiformes; family Thinocoridae; genus Thinocorus; species Thinocorus orbignyianus. Next base: position 193,984 of record VXBW01003241.1, on the reverse strand, counting down.
TTTATCACCATGCAGACTAGCATCTCATCTTAGCAAGTAAATATTAAACTAAAAGAATTCAATTGATTGTGGATGGGGGAGAAAGGCGTTGCAGCCATATATTTTACTCAGTGTGCTAATACCTCACCCTGATTCCTCTGTAATTTCTTTTTTTTTTTTTTTTTTTAATTTTTTTTTTTTAACCTTTTTTTCCTCCCTTCTAAAATGATAATTCTGGTGGGAGGATGCAAGTTCAAGGTTACCATACAAAACTGAGGCATATAAAATAATTACTTATTAGTATCATTGGCTTTCTTTAACTCCTTTCACTCACTATCCCTTTGGCCATTGCTTCAAATGACCAGGTCAATAAATAAAAAGTTTAAAAATTGGTGTACTGGTCTGTAAAAATTATACAATGTTCACCTACAAAAATGACTTCTATAATTCACATTAAGCATGTGACTAAAACCAAAAAGCAATCCAGACAATCCAGAAATAAACCTGACAATTCAGATCAAAGCCTATATTTTATTTGCCTTCTTTTACAAAAGCACTGGAACAGCCTAATAACACTGTATTATCAATCCATGTACCCTAATATACCATAATGCCTGTTACATATAGGCTAAGATGTAGCAGTTAAGCATTTAGCCTGGCTGGTTAGTTTGTTTGTTCCTTTTCAGTCTGGTCAGGCACATAACATTATTTAAAATATAAACCCAAATCAGGTTATTTTGTTTTGTTTTATTCCTTCTTCCTGTCAACATTCAGTAACCTAATATTTCAAATTCATGTCTAACAAGCTATAATTTAAAACACTGATGGTACATGGACTTGCTAATATTTGAAAAGACATAAATAAACACCTGAAAAAAATGCAGGGAGAAAAAAGCACACATCTACTAAAAAGGTGAAATATGAGTTTGTGTCAAGATAATACAACATGCTAATTTTCAAAAATGCAACTAATAAACAGAGAGACCTAACTCCTCATGAACCTAATAATGCCTTGGCATTAGTAGTAGTAGGAATCACTTCTCTGATTCCACAGGCACAACCAACACTGGACACTAGATAGGGCTCACTACAAAAGAAACAAATAAATGCAAACCATTTTTAGGAAAACCTCCGTAGGAAAAGTACAGCTCAAGACTGGATGCACAGACAATCACACTGTATTTCAAGAACGATTCCTCATGGAATGGAGAGAACTGGAATGCTATTCATTCTACTCAAGAAAGCCATTTTTTTCTGAACAAAATGAACCCAATTCTTCATCCAGTTAAATTGGGAAATTAACTGAAGTTAACAAGTAAGTTAAGGGACTGAGAGGAAATTTTGACAATGACAATAAGTAATCTTGCTTCTCTGACTATGCCCTACTAAAATAGCTAGAAAGTATTTTCTTAAGCAGGGAAAATGATTACACTGTGTAAGAACAGATTAGTTATCTAAATTATGCCTCAAGCAATGATTCCAAAATAGATTATTTTTCTCTTTTTTATTCAGAGGAAAGTCAGATGTTCCCTCCATCTGCTTTCCTACAAACGCTTCACCTGGCTTACATGTTGATTACCTGTTAACTTTTCCATGTTCATGGATGTACAAGTGGTTTGTCACTGCCAAGGACAATAACAGTTCCATAGTTCAATATTTGACCATTTTATTTCACACAATGGATGCATCTAGGTCTGAAATTCAAATCTGATCTAGCTTCTAGTTCTAATAAAGACTCTGTCCTCCTAGTTTGTATTTACACTTTTGACTCTTTCTCATTACTTTTCTTTTCTTCCAGTATGCTAGGGGCCACCTGGTCCTTCCACTTCATTTGTACCTATCTCCTCCTCCCAGATTTCAAAGACACCTGCTCTCTATCTGCTCTTGTCTTATCTCCAAGAGGGCAATCTTTCCACTAGTGTTCTAGTGACTGCACGTGTTGGTATCTGAGTACTAACACAACTAATTTAAGACTATTTCCTTCACCATCATGGATGCATTTCTTTAAGCTTTCCTTTAAAAGGAAAAGAGAAAAAAACTAGTTGTCTCCTTATGCAGTGATGCATACATATTGTTGTTATTTAAAATAGCATGTACCTAAGTGAACCGGTTCTTTGAACTGCAATTCACATTATTTCTAAATAATAGTCTACCAATGCTTACCGAACTGTACAGAAATGCTGTTCATAAACACATATTTATTTATGTAAAGCCTAGTACATAAGTCTCTAAGACTCATGTCAAATGTATTTAGGAGATGAAAAACCAAGAAATAAACAAAACTAAACAAAAGAGCCAAAATAAAAACAAAAAAAAAGCCCTATCTTAAGTCATTTTTTTCCAATATACACCAATCTTGCCTGCAGTCTTCTGAACGTACCTCTTTGTCATTGAATTTCTGTTGCTGAGTTAATACTGTCTCAACATGATAAAAGGAGCCAATACAATGAAATGGCATAACAAAACATTTTACAGCAGACACACACAGATGATTAAAGATTTAATCAACAACAACAAAAAGTTACTCTAGCTTTGAAGTATGCTTTAGCAAAACAAATCGTCCAAACAAATGAATAAAGTATACGGAAACAATTCCTTTTTGAGAAAGAACAAGAGTTGTTGATGGGTGCTTAAGAAATGGAAAAAACTGTTAACTACATTTTAGGAATGTGTTTATTAAAATAAAATATGATAGGAACCGCAGAGCATGGCAATAATTTATTGTGTATGTATGTTTTCCTTTTGTCACAGGGCACATGAAAGTATGAAATATTTTGCTTTCAAGCTTGTGTTCTGAATTACCTAAAGTCGATACCAAGCACACTGAGCAGGAGACATTGTTAAATTTCGCTTTGACACCATCATCTGTCACCCCACCTGTACTTTGAAAAATGAACTCTAAGCAATCAAACCACTTTCTTTCATGGAAAATATTAACTCAAGTCTGCAAAAGTAACCAGCACAGGAAAGAATGTTTTTGTAATAGTAACAACCACATTGAATGCCGGTGTAAAGGTCAGATACAAAATAAAACTAAAAACAGTAAGAAAAGGAAAACAAATCTGCAACTTTTCACATCACATCAAGGACTTCAGAGGAATCACCATTTTAATAAAATATCAGAGCAATATGTACATATAATAATGCTGTGTTTGGGACTTACCGACACTTGAATTCAGATCTCCATTTTCAGAGTCTGCTCCATGCTGGTTATTATTTGCATGATAGTTGGACATAGCTTCCAATTTAATTTTTTTCACTTTCATTGCTTCTGCTATGGCGGCATTGGTGGCAGCTGCTGCCGCTGCAGCTGCTGCTGTCAGGCCTGCAAAGAATTACCAAAAAAAAATTAAAATTTAATATACGTTATTCTATGATTCTTCATTATTGTAGGGACTAAGACTCTTGCTTTATGCTTGCTATGTAACCAACTCTGAATATGGCAGAGCACAATTTCTCTTGTTTGATCTCAGGTGTGTTGTGTCAAATTTTTCAAGTAAAATGTTTCTCATCCTATTTTGACAGTTACTTCTGTATGTCCACCTAAATCACAACTTGGTACCCAGTAACTGCAGTCGTTACACCATCTTAACTAACTGGAGATGCAAGTACATGCTTTCCGAAATCTAACCTAGCTTCAAAACAGCATCTTAAGTGTCTGGCTACGAATAGGGGAAGATGTACATATCTGTACTTAGAAAGAAACCCAACCTTTAGTTATCAAATGTTTGCCATGCTAAAGAAAACAGGAAAAAAAAAAAAAACAAAAACAAGCCACACACCAAAACTAAAACCAGATCCGTAATTTCTATTTAAGGTATCAGATTGAACAACTCAGATGTTTATTTCTCATTTGACACCTAACAAGACGGAGATATGTGAGCATTCTAGGAAGTGCTTTTAGAAGAAAGGTTAGTAATACTGAACATTGGTAAAATACTTATTATTCTTTCCCTAAAACTTCAAGTCATTAAGGCATTCATCAATGAGAAAGGGAATTATTAAACCCATCTAATGCCAATCCCAAAGCCATCTTCAGGCAATACAAGTGTTTTGCCTACCAAACCAAATTTCCACTATCCAGTCATTTATAAGAATGTCCTACAAAAAAGAGGAAAGTTCTCTTTACAAAAAGGAATCGGAGAAATGGTCCAGCAATGACTTCAAAACTCAAAATTAGATGAAATCTTTACTCAACGTCACAAGTTTTCGAGGTAGGATAATTTTTCTGCCATCCATCCCTGAATATTGCTGCTACTAACTCAGGTCCCTTTGCACCAGCCTGGGTTGTAGCGGAGAGAAATCAGTGCCAAACCTCACAAGAGCTGCCTACCTCTCATGACTGATCCAGGGGGCAGAGATTAAAATTAAAGAGAATGAAATGAAATAAAATACAGAAAGGCCATTAAATCAGGTAAGTTTTACACAAAGACGCAATACCAGCCTTCAGTCTGTGATGCCATGTGAGGAGAACAGGCCTACAGTCATTTTGAATCAAGATTCTTGCCCTGACCATGGAGAAGGCTTGAAAAAACTCAGTGTAATTAGTTTAAAGGTGCCTGCTTGTCTGATTTTCAGATACTCTGAGAGGTGTGAAGTGTCTTATGGATCTCAGGAGGAATTAACCGCACAACTTACTATTCTAGTGGGCCCAGGCTGCTGCCCAGCATAGGAAGAGTGCAATTTAGCATGAAAGACCAAATAAGCAAATAATCCCAGGCTGCTGAGGTAGATATTGCTACCACCATCACTTCCAAGAGCCTCTGGTTGTCTCCTTTGCCTTGCTAAATGGAAAATAAGTTCATCTTGCCATGTTTTCAACTAGCGATAGGGAGAGACAGAAAGCAAAATCCAGCAGGGAGAAGGCTGAAGGTGAACGGACATCAGGAATCTCTGTCATCCCCAGGAAAACAAAGAGGTGGCATATGAGGTGCCTTTGAATAGATTAGCTATAGATATAGATGATATAGATATAGATATAGATATAGATATAGTGGCATTACTCAAGGTTGTTTTCCTTTCTTTGCAGATTAGCAAACAGTTCCAGCCTCCCGACCCTCCTCACAGGCTGACTTCTAACACCTCCAAGCACATTGAGAATTACCAAGTATGTGATAATTACATTCTGCATAGGCAGATCAATACAATTTAGAAAACTGCTATTTCAGGTAGAAGAAGACGTATGAAAAGCGAGAAGGTGGATAAATACAAGGGTTTCATTTTATTTTAGCTTCTTCTACTATTACAACTTGTTCATGTTTTGATCTTTAGAAGGTATTGACAATAACATGGATTGCTTCCAGTGGTATTTTTACCTTAGAGGAAGGATATGAAGTTATACATTATACAAATTTGGTTACAGTCCCTAAATTAGGCCATAGAAAAAGGCATGGTGTACCTCTGAACTTTGGTTTGCATCCTGTGCTCATTAAACAATACAATAACCTATACTTCCTTTTTTTATATACATCACTGACAAGCTAAAACTAGCATCTTTAAAGAATAATCCTTTGGAGAGATATTCAAATACGATACAACTAACGAATACACCAGCGGACCTCTAACTTTTGGCTGTGACTGCACTTCCAGACCAGCAGGTTTTGAGGGCTTCCAAAAATACCACATTAAACAGTCACTGGACATTGGGCTTGTGAGCCCACCTGCAAACATTATATCTCATGGGGTTAATGATGGGGTCACAGACCGCAAAAGCACGAACTCTCTTTTGCTACAGAATTTGGAAAAAAGTATACTTCAGCACGTCCCTCCAAAGTAGGCCAAAATGCTTCTCTTCAGAGGAAAGCATAACCTTTGGATAGGGACTGGGAAACTAAAATACAGACTGCTTACTTCTGTAGTATGATTTTCGCAAGATAATGCTTGTGATAATAAACCATAATTTAAAAAAGCAGAAATTAAATTTCCAATTTCATTCCCTCTCTCATACAACTGCATAAGTGATTGAAATGATTACTTTGCTATACAGCAATTAATTTAAACCGTACAAATCTGAAACGCGTGTCTCATAAGCACTGGTGTAAGTGTGGGGGGGGCAAATGTGAGTGAGGAATAGACCTCAGAAATATCGCTTGATGTTGTTCCACAGACCAGTTCCTGCCTACAGCACAGTTTATGCTTTACTGTTCCTTTTTTCTACCCCTTAACTATCACAATATAGCAAAGCAAATGATAAGGAAGACCCTGAGCCAGTTACTGGACCCCCTGCCACTATAATCACTGTGGCACTGTGGTATAGTACAAGACAAAACTTTCTCTCTAGCACAGGGCCCGACTTATCTCATTCATCTCATTGGCAAAGGCAGACAAATATATTACAAATGGAAGAGATTAATAAGCTGCTATCTATTTATACATATATTATAAAATTCTAAATGTTAGAGCTCAGGTATAGGTATATACTTTTCTAAAAACTTCGATTTTTTTTTTTTTTTGGCTGTTTGAGAAAAGCATTTTGACCTAAACATTATTTAACATGACTTTACTCTTACAAGAAGTAGTCAAGGAATTTCTGAGGTGCATGCTTTTCCACATTACAGAATTTTTATCTTCAAGCATGAGATAACCAGAAGTCACCTATAAAGACAACTGAAGCGAAAGAAATGAGGTTCACATCGAACAGCCACTTAGAGATGTTTCTATTCGTTACACATATTTATTTGAACAGTTAAAAAGTATCCAGGCCAAAATATTCAATGGATTAAAGTCAATGGCAGTTGTCATTAATATTCTGAAATTGATAAGTTGTTTATGTCTGGCATTCTTCCTGCTGATTATGCAGTGAGACAGGCAGCTTTATAAATATCTCATCACTCCACCGTCACACAAATTTCATCGACAGTGCTCATGCACAGCTATTAGCAATATGAATCTAACCATTACAAGAGGAAAGAAAATCGAACATGTGGCATTAATACGCAGTCCTGGTTCCTAACCATCTGATAGGCAGATGGTGTAAAGCGGATTCTCCAGCTGAAATGAAGGGGCACATCATTTAAAACCTTGTTTGCATTCTAACAGATATCAGTGCCATATTGATATACATGATACATCATGGCAGTATTTGAACAATCTAGTTTGTTTCAGTCATAAATGTTTACAGCCTTGTTTTTTATCTTTAGAAGCATGTTCTGAAGAGCGTATTTTTAATTTATGAAACCTATTGTTTACTTCTGTTGAACCAGAAGATTAGCGAAGAGCAGGAATATTAAATTACCACAACCACAGCAGTATAACTAAGATGGATGAAAAAAGTATGGTTTTTCAATAAAAGATGTTAGTAAAGGAATTAAAAAATTAGCCTAGACATTTTATGCATTAAATACATTTATTCATTTAAACCTTACAGCTTTTTTCCCATGTGACATACTTAGAACTTTAATGCTTTATAAAGCTATTCATTTAAATCTCTCACTGCGTGCAATTAATCTTGTCCAACAATTTAATTCAAAAAGCAAAACATCAGAAAGTAAAGTTCAATTCAGCCATCACGCTTCTGAAGTAATCTCCGTATTGCTGACAGTTCCTATAGACTCATCAGCAAAAGTCTGTTCAAGGTGTCTTGTAGGAGCCGTATGAATTTGAATTACAGCTCAATTGAAAGCTCTCCAAGCCTTAGTAGGAACTCAGGAACAAGAAGCAGAACACCAAAAGAAAGCGTGAATGATCCTTTCCTACAAAGACCTTCTCTCTTCTGTCACTAGATTACTTTGGCCTGTTGGGTGTGTTTGTAGCTGTTAATTATGTTAATAAAGTTGCAGCCTGCTGCCTCTGCCAAATATAATCATAAGCTTTCTCCTGCCAAGTTCTAGTCTAATTTACACCCGTGCAACTCTACTGAAGTCAGAATTTCGTGGGTGAGAATGAGACCAGAAGTATGCCCAGTATGTGTGGTCTCTAATGCTGAAAAATGAGTGAATGAAATGGAAAACAATGACAAAGAAAACACAGCATCTTCAGAAAACAATTCTGTTTTAAAAGCAAAGCGCTCAGGAGAGCTGTCATCTATCATGACAGATTTTCAAAATGTGTATGAATTACTGGTGGGCACTAAATCACATCCAGGGCTTCTGCCTTCCAACAAATACTATTCCCTGCCTTAAGAGAGAGCTCTTAAAACTTGCAGTTTTGATGCCACAAACAGCTTACAACATTTCTTATTTACGAAAGAAAAAAGAAAAGGATCTATGAGTGTAACTTTTTCAGCCTCAAATATGTCCCAAAATTTTTTGAATTGTATGCCTAAACTTGTCCATGGGACAACTTAAAAAATTGTTGATCTTAATTCATTTTTAACTTCCTTCACATAACTATGCTTAATAGTATTTATAATTCCTAATACTTATTCCAATACATAATTAATAACTTACTGAATATAACTATTACCTTCCCTTATATATACCATGTATGTACATATTTATGGGTATATAAAAAATCCACAAATATATATACATATATGTATTTTCACAACCTCTTTCTTTAGGATTCTGAAAACATTTTCAAGATACCTTACTTTTGCCATCACAGAACAGGCAGAAAACCAAAACACAACTGTCAGTAGTGCGTTATATTTAATTTCATTTATTTGCTGGAAAGTTCATTCTGCAGAAATGCTTTATTCATTGTGTGGGAGAAGGTTCAAATCTCATAAAAATTCTGAAAGAATTCCTTTCATTATTTCAAATGAATGCTTAATCCTTTTTCCTATAGTTTATTTCAGTGGTACTGACTTGAAAATAATTTATACTTTTTCTTGACTTAATTCCAGATTTCATGTTGAGGTTTTTACTTGGGAAAAATTCTTACTAAAATCTGAAAAACTCCACCTGAGAAAGAAAGGCAGGGTTACCTCTTAGGACTCGACCCCAATGACTGTAGATTATTGCACTGGTTTCATGGGTTTCAGTAGTTCAGGTACAAGTTTTTGGTAGCTTATGACACCGCTGCCCAGTTATTTCAAATGAAATAGGATCCTAACCTTAGTCTCTGATCTAATGGGTGTTTTATATAGTGTGGTACATAAAACAAGAAGGGGAAAGCAATCTGCAGGAGGACAGAGGTCTGATTACATTGACTGGATTGCAGAAAGGGGAAATTCAGGCTACATCATAATGTTCCGCTAAAATATACTGAGTTTCATTAGTAACATTCTTTATGTATAATATTGGGCATCTGGAATCTCACAGTTGTCCAAAAGCCTTATTTCTGTTAAGCTGCCTCAATTCATCTTGGTATACCCTAAAAATGTCATATTTTCTGCGATTTTGGGATAATCAAGAAATTCTTGTCTGGTCCTTCTAGCTGGATTTTCCTGTTCAGCTTGCATGGTTTGGCATAAACCGCTCATCCAGACCATTTTTTAACATCTTTAAAAGGGCTATTATTAGAGGAGTTGTAAAATATAAATAAACAAACAAATAAATAAAATATTGTCAAAGAAGGAATACTTAGAAAAATTCAGCTATGTGATCTGGTTTAGACTGGTGCAACTAAAATGAAATTGCCAGTCTTGCACTGGGAGGAAACTAGTGCATGTGAGGCTTAAACCATCTGTTGTTCATCAGACTAATCAGACCTTTTTCCTGTAACTACTCCTAAATTGCAATATGAATTTTGAGGTCTGGGCATTGCATTTAAAATCAACAAGCAAAAGAGCTAAATTTCCACCGCAATCTTCAAATCTAAATATCCTTTTACTTACAATGTGTCTCTGCAATTAATAACACAATTGCAGAAGTAAAAGATTGAGCTAGAAAGAAGTGTCCTCTTGATTTGTTTTGTTAAAAGCACATAAACCTTAATATTAAGACCATATTTTTTGAATGAGAACTACTGGCAGGTTCAGTGATGCTGCCAAAAATGTGTAAACGTAATTATTTTATCACTAATACTTGCCATTTAAGGAACCGATGGACTTGCATTTCACGAAGTCATGCTTTAGAATGGATTTATTCCTTTGTACTGGAGAGTGAAAAGGGAAATCATAACAAGAAATTACTAACTGTTATAGCTTAATGGGGTTTTGTAACTTGTGAATTTATTATTGACTTGCTGCAATTGTGACAGAATTAAACAATGCATACTGCATAACTGCCTGGCTATATTGTACGTTTCAGCAACAGTTTAAAATTCTACTGGAATGCACATAGCATCACTACAATACAATTAAGAGAGAACATTCTTTCTTAAACAACAGTCATCGTTTCAAAAGCAATAGATTCTCAGTTCTCATTCAGTCTGTTGCATTATTCATTTCATGTGCAACCTCATGCTGGACCATAAATTGTTACTTTATCTAATCAAAGGCGACTTAACTCCACAGAAGGTCAAAGGTTTAATTTTGTGAAGTATTATCTTACGCTATGAGTTTAACGGAAAAATAGAAGAAGAAAAACAGCCAAGAAACTGGTAATAAATGAACCTTTATTGCCTCAGGCATTGGCCTAGTTAATAAACTTTCATTGAAGGTTTCTTTCAACTGTTATGGACAATGAGGTAAAAAAATCTTAAATTACAGCCATGTGTGACTTTTAAAGCAGGCATTCTTTTTTATCTCAACCTCCCCAGCTTAGGAAAAAGACAAAGAGATTGTCTTCAATTTCTTAACCAAAAATGTATGCTTCTAAACAGATGAAAAAGTACAGATCAAGCCTTTTTAAAAGCAGAGGTCAGCTTTGAACAATATAAAAAAATACTTTTCCTTAAGTGTCGAATCTTGATCCACAATATCTTTAACCAAATAGCATGCAATTCCAAAAAAGAAAACCCAAACAACAAAAAAAAGTATGTGGGAAGGGAAAATACATATACTAACAATATATTATGCTGACAATGATGCTTGGTTCCTAACAGACTTTCTGTTTTACATTTGCATTGCTAGAGTGCAATAATGGCTCTTGTTTAGTAGAATGACTTATTATGGGAACAACTTCCCTGCACTTTTTGCAAACAGAAGTTCCTTTCTTCTTTCTGTGTATATTATCCCATGGTCTCACAACACTATTCTTGCTGTTACGAGAAATTAAAAAGTTTAACATAATGACAGCTACTGGTAGTTATTGTCATACCGTGAATTTTCTTGATTTAACATTCTTAGGTTTGACTAATGTTTTTTATTGACATATTCTTTGAGCCTAGTTTAGAGAAGTGTATTTCAGTTTAAAGTATACACCCAGAAACAATAAGAAAATCAGTAGCACTTAATAAAGCCTTAGCCTTTAACTTCAGTCTAATTTATAACTAGATGGACACAATTAATTAATTGTAACACTGTTACAATTCAAAAATACTGAAAGGACGTGTTCATGCCTGTAACAACAGTAATGTAGCTAAATACTCATAATCTTTCAACCAGCAGGAGCTTTTGTAGCTTTTTTTATAAACCTAATCCACAGCTTGACACAGATTCTGGGGTAATGGCACACAGTTCTTTGATTAAACTAATATCTAAACACTGTTGAGGCAGCCTGATGGCTTCGTGGAAGCACGTCTCCCTACACCTTCTGAGCTCAGCCTTGCAAACAGAATTGCCAAATTCTTTCCGATAGAGCCGTTGTAGTCCAAGCGCCTAACCGTGTGTGTGAAATTTAACTTATTCATGTGTATAAGTATTTGTGGCCTCAGAACAAGTTCAGAATAAAATGAGATTTTAAGCTGTGGACTGCAGCAGTGCGGTTTTAGCTTTTATAGACTACTGGGGGGATGGATGTGTCCACAGAAGGACCTGTTTTCTGCTCTGGGTCCACAAACTGAAGAAACTACCCATCAATATTTATTCAGTGTGGTACCAAAGGCCTTTATGGCTTTGGCCCCAAAGCAACATTTTTGCCCAAAGAAAGCAAGATTAGATTCTCACTTTCGGTGTTACAGACTTTTTTCAGGCTCCTGCCTTCCCTAAGAAATGAAAGCAGCATTATTTCTACACGTGAAGAGTAAAGGAAAGGAATGCAGGGCTTAAGTTAGAAACAATTGCCTTTTTCCCTTCTAGCTTCTCGATAGTGTATCTTCAGCAGACATTTAAAATATAAACTACTATTTCACAGTATTTTAAATAACATTTTCATAGGTTTATTTATTAACAGTGTTAAGAGTATGCTACACCTAAATCAAAATTAAAACATCTTGAAATATCAATTTTGCCTGTTTTGTGATATTTAGCTATGAAGCAGATATGCTTCCCAGCCTCCAAAAAAGAAAACAGAAACCTTTACATTACAATGTATACTGACAAATTCTACAATATGCTTCTGATTGCCTCTCTGTATTTACAGTGTGCAAAGCAGGTTGCACCAAGCATTATACTGACAGAAGTTAATATAACACTGGAAAAAAACCTGCAGAAATCCACTGGCTTTTTCAACGCATATATATCATTGTTTTAACAGAGAAAGTTCAGTAAGAGTATTTTGACATTTCAAAATGTAAAGAATTCACCTGTAAGGGTCAGAAGACTCCTCTCTCCTCCACCATCCCCCTATTCACTTGAAGTCTTGTAACTTCAAGAGCTTCAGTGTGGCTTTGGGGTCCCTTTTTTCTTCTTTCTTTTTTTTCCCCCCTTTTCTTTTTTAAGTCTTTTTTAAGATCCATTATGCATTACGCTGCGCCAGAGGCAAGGCATGGGGCTAAACGTACTATTACAGCACAGCGATAGCAGAGTATTGTACTGCGATGCAGGACTGTGATACTGTACAAAGCAGCTGTGATAATGACTTAGGGGCAGCACCATGTAGTCCTGCTTTCAGATGAAAAGGCAGTCAGTTCTTACAAACAGCCTCCTCTCACCTACATGCTCTACTTGTTGCACCAGGTAACGGGACACTAAATTCCATGGGCAGCACCGTGAGCTCTGACCAAGGCACTAGAAAAATCACACTCTGGTTGGTGGCTTCTAAGATCTGAAGGCACCCATATCTCTTTGCAATACAAACAGTGGCACGACAGAGGGATGATGTGCACTTGTGGCTTGTCCCAGTGCTCAGTCAAAGCATCATCAAATTATCTCCCCAAATCAAAGGAGTTCTCCCAAGCCCATGATGTTATCACAGAGTGACATCTTTAAATAGTTTTGTTTCCTACCTCAGAAGTGCCTGGTACTCAAAACTTAAACATCTGAAGACTGTTAATAATGTTAAAGGGGAAAATGTTGTACTTACAATGCATATGTAATTACTGTATTTGGTTATGATAAGAAAACAAACATACAGCAACTTTTCTACAGTCCCTACCATATCAGTGTAATTGGAGTATATGGAAAACTGCAGTCATCTATAAATTCAGATTTACCTATGTGATCAGACATGCTTCCAAGAAAGCCATAATCTTTGAAGTTGAGAAGAGTAGTCTACCTCATTATGGACAAATATTCAAAGCTAACCAAATATGTAAGCATAAGGGGGTCCCAAGATTCTTTGGCAGAACCCCAAGAAATTTTCATATCACGTGTAAATTAGACGTTATATGTATATATAGCTAGCAACATTTTGTAAAGACAAAATTTTATGCTACAATGTTCCTCTCAAGTTGGTGGCATAGACAAAATATGATGATAACAGTACTCTCTGGATTCCCCATTTTGTAGGAAGAACTAAATTTGGTGCACATAATTTAATTAATCTTTTCTTCAGCCATTAATGAGCAGCCTATCAATAGATTAGGAATTTAAAAAATCCATCTGCTACTGGAAATCACTTTCCTACACCTTGTCAGTCTTTGCACAAGACCAGAATGGAACATTCATTTTATAATTTCTCATTCCACTGGTTTATGAACATCCTTCTTTTCATTTTGAAATTCCAAATTTTAGACTTCTCTGACATTGAGATTGGCAAGATGGACTGCATATTTAGCACAAAGTGAGTAATAAAAATAATTGACAAAAAACCTAATTAGTATATAGATAATAACTTGCTTTTTTGTCCCAACTACATGTAGTCTAACTTCAACCAACTGTAAGATGCATTCTCAATACTTAGCAACAAGAGCATCAACACCAGAGATGAAGCACATGGAGACAATCTCTCTAATTTTTCACGTAAAAATATGCATATCCTGTTTTTGATAAGTAGCACATATGCATATGAAGACATTACCAGTCTCCAACACTGTGACTTCAAATTTTGGTCTAGAATTATGAATTGTTTGGAAAATGGAACACGAGCATTGGTATTACTTCATCCTAGAAATCAGAACAACATGCACATTCTAATGATTTTATATTAATGTTGATTCAAAGTCACTTTGGAAGTCATACAGGTAGCTAATAAGATTTCAAGGCTAAACTGTTGATTATAATTTCCAGGATTTATCACTACCCAGCCCAGTAAGCTTGGCCGCCACTTTCTAAAGTGAAGTAAAGAATACATGAGCTCTGAAACACGCCACGTGGACTGCTAAGGTACTTAACTCCAAGATTTTTTGGCATGCATAAGTTTCAGAGGAAACAAGGGGAAATGACAGGGTTTGTTGCAATTCCTTACACTGAATTGTTTTCTTTCAAATTGAATTCTTAATCAGTAGTTAAAACACAGGCTCGGTTTTGGAAACACGGGAATTACCTTTTAAAAGGATGCAGATCTGTTGTTGAACTTAATTTTTTGATAGACTTACAGCCCATAAAATCAAGGAATTATTTTTCTGCCAGCGGTACAAGAAGTTTATTTGACATTTCTAGCATTCTCTTTCTTTGTTCTGATCTTCAACTGGATGTATTAGTCACATGCTATATTTCTTTGCCAAGCTTGAAAATGAGTAGTTCCTCCATCTATCAAAACAGATTTTCAATGGCAATAACAGACCACAAGAGAATTGCATTTTATCTAAGCTGCATGCTAACCAATGGCTGGTATACAGTAAGGTTTCACATAATAAAAGCAGATGAATCAACATGATTCCGTCCTTCCAGCAACAATATTTAATAAAGATGCCATATCATCTACAGAGACATTCATATATGCACAATGCAGTATCATGATCAAATCTGAAGAGTGTACATGCATTTGTATTTACATTTTTCTCTATTTGCTGTTGACACCCTGCCCTTCTCAACTACAGAAAACACATTTCAGAACTGGCACTATAGCATTGTCTCAACAGACCACATTTTGGAAGAAAAATATTTAGAAGCAGTTTTTTTTCCATTCTCATAGTTTTTGTAAGAAAGCTTACATTGCAAGAAAACTTCGGTGAAATTTAGTAGAATGTTCTGTTTTCGTTAGAAGCTGCTACCGTTCAAGCATAAGTGATTGATATTCTTAATATAAAAGAGTATGAAATACAAAATAAGTTATAAAATGGCTTCAGTGCATGGAAAAAAGATTGCCTCCTACAAAGTTAATGATATACAGGAATTTTGGATGGATTCATACTTCCAGTCACCTAAACGAAGAGTTTGTTGACATTTCTACACCAAACTAACAGAACACCAGAAAGCCAACTGCAACCTGGTCTGCATAGACGCAGTGTGGCCAGCAGGCTGAGAGATGTGATTCTGCCCCTCTGGTGAGACCCCAGCACAAGAAAGACATGGACCTCATGGAGCGGGTCCAGAAGAGGACCACAAAGATGACCAAAGGGATGGAACACCTCTCCAATGAGGAAAAGTAGAGAGATTTGGAGTTGTTCAGCCTGGAGAAGAGAAGGCTCCAGGGAGACCTTATTGCAGCCTTTCTTAAACAGAGCTTATAGAAAGATGGAGAGAGACATTTTATCAAGGCCTGTAGTGACAAGGGTCAACGGCTTTAAACTGAAGGAATGTAGATTTACGCCAAATATAAGGAAGAATTTTTTATAAAGACGAAGAGAAGTTGTGGATGTCCCATCGCTCACAAGTATTCAACGCCAGGTTGGATGAGGTTTTGAGTTACAGTCCTAGTGAAAGATGTCCCTGCTATATGCAGGGGGATTAGATGGTCTTTAGAGTTCCCTTCCAACCCAAAACATTCTATAATATATCAGCTTCATCCAATAGGATCAAATATTTTTTGCATCCAATTGCACCATCAATTGCCTTAATCTTATTCTTTTAGCAAAGAGATATTTTAAACAATGTTTTTTTTTCTAGCTACCATATAAACACCAAAAAATTAAACTTTAGTTCAACCCAAAGCTCCTACCTTTGTGCTCTCTCCCCACTCTTATTACCGTAGAATGTTTCACACAAGTGTTAACAGAAGCAGTAATATCTGCAAAATGCCATTAGCAAAAAATATTTCTACCATGTATTTACTTTCTTTTTCTCATCCTATGTGTTCACACAAAAGCTCCAGATGCAAAATTATGGAAGGCACTTTTTCTATCAGTAGGATTTGGCCTTTTAACAGATTCCATAAACAGTTATTTTGGCAGCTTTAGAGATGCCCCTAGGTCAGTCACTTGGTTAGACAGCTGATGGCCTGTCTGATTCTCCTGCCTGCCATTTTCTTATGATTTATGTTCAGTTAGTTATAAATTAAATACAAACAGATCATTACCCTACACCTACAAGACCTCTGCTTAACCACATGCGCCAAGCATCCCTTCCACTGAAATCCTTCGTGGGTAGCAAAAAGAATCTGAAGAGATGCTGAAAGAAAATGCCTGAATACTACCTGAATGAGTTTTGAAGTAATTTGCCCTTTTACTTAAAAATATGATTGTTCTAAAAAACAGATAGAAGAAGGAATTAGATGCTTTTTAATTTTAATTCTCCTATTACCAGAAGGTATCAGATGTCATCTACATTTTAATTTTATTCCCTATTTTATACCTATTAGATGGAGATAATACTCCCTTACCTTACAAAAGGATTATTAATATAACTCAGTCAAGAATTGTACAAAGCTATAAAAATAAAAGGAAAGTGCCAAGCATATATTAATATTGTTATCGGCCCTGGTTCTAAAGCTATAAAGTCAAACAAAGTCCATAAAATGCAAACTAAACTTGCCTAAGAAGTGAGGGCAGCAGTTCAGTGTGAAGTGTACATGGGTAAAAATCCACAAAGGAACTATGAAAGTGAAACATTGCTTTCAAATTTACCATGCACCTTAAAAGGTCACAAACCACTTTTGAGCCCAGGAGGTATTAACAAAGCATAGGAAATAAACATTTAGGATTTTTGTTAGTATAACTGGAGTTGTTTTGTGTTTTTTTCTTAAAACCATCAATTCAATAGATACAAGATTTTTTACTGATCTGAAATTCAAGTCAATTGCAATTGAAGCAGGGATATAATAAGATCGAGTTTAGTAATTTTATAAAAAGAGAACAAAAAACCTCCCAGCTTGTGATGATTTGTCAAAAGATCTTAATTGCCTGAAACCTGCTTAGGGCTTTATGAAAATGAAAGAAATTTTTAAAAATCCTCATCTTTCTATTATTACCTGAGCTAGTTAAATGTGAAATGTACTTTTCTAAATCATTGACAATAACAGCAGGGAATATAATGATTTTACCTTGTGTTTGTAAAATATGACTAGGGTTTTTTTTGTTGACTGCAAAGGAAGTCGTATTCTGAAAAACAGGATATTAACGATTTAAAAAAAAAATACTTCTGATCTAATTGCACTATAAAGTCATCAGACATTTTAAAAAATGGCCTGAAAATAAAGAGGAACAATATGATTATCTAATAACCTTTCCATCCTTTACAGACAGGAATAAACAGGTGTATATTTGAGAATCATTACAACAGGTTACCTGTTCAAGGATACAGTAGGAAAACACATCATTTTTTATCTCTACATTCATTTAGAGTTAAGAATACATTTTCAAAAAAGCACCATTCTCAGCTTTGCTTCTAAACTAAAATGAAATGTAAACACACAAAAAGGAGAAAATTAAAGTTTATTTTAAACAGAAAAATATAACGTTGGAGAAAATTCTCATGCAAAGGTCAGTCTAGCATAATTTAATGCATTAAAGCCTTATGTGAACAACAGTCTCTTCAGTTGCTGATGTGTTTTTCCAGACTGATTGGTTCAGTCAATGCTGGCACAGACTTTGCTCCTCTAAATTACCTTTATGGATAATATCTGACAACTATAGAAACTCTCTTATCAATTTTAAGACAAAACTGTACTTTCATTTGTTCAAACTAATTGTTCCAAGCAGGTCAAGTACTGCAGACCACACACAGTAACACCCAAATAATTTCTTATTTGAAATACTGATTGACATATGTGGTGATCTTTCCATTTTCTGACAGATTCAATGGCAGCCAAACACAGACTTTAGGGTAGGCTCGGTATTGCCTTAAAGCAAAGGTTTTTTCAGTATAGAATTATTTCAAATTGTTAAAATATGGCTATTAAAAATTCAATAGATCAGTTTTAGTTTCCAGAGGATCAACTGTAGATATATTTTGGAACCTTGAGCAAATAAACATCATTAAAGAGCACACACTGTCCTCAACAGCCCTAGAGAAGAAAGAAATGACAATTTATTTTGCAGGTCATGGTTAGCAAATACAGGCAGTTCTGGCCGGGGTAAGTGAGAGGTGAAGCCATGAACTATAGCTGTAGTACTCTGATTCCTAAAACATGAAATACCTTGTATGTACCTAATCTGGTTAACATAAGGTCTATGAGGGATTTTTTGTTTGTTTGTTTATTTTTTTGCAAAATATTACACTATGTATCTATGTTTCTACAATGGGGGAGTTAAAAATGTAATACGTATCTTGCAGTTTTTGTACATGCTATTCCTATTGTATCATTTCTGCACTGATTGCACTCCTATCTTATTCATTATGAAGCAGTCTCTTCTTTATTTTTGTTGTTGTTATTATTATTTACACTTTCAGTCTTCCTGTGCATTTTTGTCAAATAAGATTAATATTGGGAAAAAATGAAAATAATAATATAAAATGTCAAATATGTACTTTGGTAAGATCAGTATATTTTTACCAATATTTAGACTTTATTTTCAGGAACTTATATTTTTCAAGCTAACTGTTTTGAGCATGTTTGAATTTCCTACTGAATTAGATTTTTAAAAAAAGAAAATTCTACCAAATAAACCAATTCTGATAATATATATTTATGCTGTGTGCTTTTGTTTAGTTACACAGGTAACTCCCGTGTAGCTCTAAAAATGAACATAAAATCAGGGCAGTAGAGAGAGATTTGAATTTGTAGTTCAGACGCTGCTGACATTAGGCATTAGACCATAAGTGGGTCAGAATAAACACTTAACATTCAAATTTAAATATAATATTGTGTAATACAGAAGATCTATAGAGTCATAATGTCTGAATATATTAGGTATGATGATAATACTTTTATTGATTTCAGTCTGTTAAAATAATGAAACTGGATCACACAAATCAATTCTTGGAATGCAACACAAAAGCATAAATTATTTCCTTTACACTTTCAAAACAGGCTTTTCAAGTGAGATTGACTGTAGCTATTTTAGACTGTAACTAAAAACAAGTGTTAATTTTCTCAACCTCACCTAAAAAAAGGCTTATAGTAGTCTTTGTGTTATCTTACAGTTGTCAAGCTTAACAGTCTTTTAACCATCTTACAAACAGCTTTCTCCATGTGATCAATTATTTAAGACTCTTACTCTTACATCACTACATCTGCAAGGAGAGGAGGTGTTTCGATAGGAAGATCTACCATTAAAGACTATTAGAGAGCAGTCCGTTTCCTTGCACGAAGGGAGGACACTCACAAAATGCCGTAAAACATTCAAGAACGCATAGTTTCTGCTAATGTCTTCACAGTTATATGCAACTAAATATTTCATAACTTCTCAAAGTCTAACAAAAACTAAGGCATTGGTTTTTCAGGCTGTCAGGCATGATGTTTTTATTTTCAGACAGAGAAAGTGTGCTTCTGTACATTTTAAATTCATTCTATTCCAGATGGGAATCAGACTATAAGGTGGAAATTGGACGGCTAACAAAATCATTCAAAAGATCACGTTTGTCTGGTATCACTGTTACAGTCAGTAAATTAAAGATCACATATAGCATTTTTGAGAACGTACGTTACAAAATCAGTGGTGATCCAGAACACAGAATGCAATCAAATCTGCAAAGCACAAAGCACATACTCGAACCTGAAGTGTGAAGCAAGGAGGAATCTGCATTGTGAACGCAATAAAAACTGTAAATCAGTTCTTTAAAAGCAGAAGACTACAGTCTGAGCTAAGGGCTGCAGGCATCACACCCTAAACTGGGTGTGCAGGATACTACAGATTTTCATTCTGGCATAACAAGTTAAAGATCTGCGATGGAGATTCACACCCCACTGTTGTTACCAGGAGGTAATTATACAACAGTATTTCTAATGATGGAGTCCCAAAGCAATGCTTCTTTTCTTCCCAGTGGAAAATATCTTTTGAAGCAAAGAGTGGCTGTGGGATTCAAGAGGAGGGAAAACACATACCATAAAATATAATTAAAAATTGTGGAGGCTGCCTATGACAAGAATAACCATAAAAAACAGATACAAACCAGCTGGCTGTTAACAACTCCTGAGTTATAAAAATCTTAAACCTGCTGTAAAGCACTCAATTCGATTTACATAACCACAGAGCTGACATTCCTTTTAGGCTCCTCTGCTGGGGATTATTTTGACATGTTTTAAGGCAGCATAAAAAGCAACTGTGAAAGGAAGACATGTATCATCTTACATAAAAATTCATTCTTGCCTTAAGATTGGACTTACACACTTTAATCCCAGCATCTTTACTGAAACTGGAAAACATCTTCAATGGCTACTGGTGATTCAATTTTATAACATTATCCCTTTGGTGCTCATATTTCTGATAAAGTTGATAGTGTGGGTATACTCACAAACAAACAGGGAAAAAAATCTATACAATCACAGAAGCTTAAGTTTCGGTATTATTACACAAAATATCAGCTCCATGAGAACCCACTACAGAGTGCCGCATATCTAGCCTGAGATAGATTACGTTGCTTAAGATTGTGATCGGCCTTTGCTAAACAAGAAAAAGCATTTCTTAGGAACGTAATGATGCAGACAGTGTTTTACACGACTAACACAGCTTGCTGTAGGGAATTAAAATAAACAAAATAAAATAAAATCAATCTTACATTGAGTGAAGTTTTGATGTATAAGTGGTGGCAGCTTACATTGCCCAGAGCACAGAATGAGTTTTGCCATTTGATAATTTGCTTGATTCACTGTGCTGCCTCATGCAGGGCATTTTATGCCTGATTTATGTTTAATCGAGTCACCTGCTTAATGTTAAGGAGGGTCACAGTTAGATAGGAGGGTTACGACCATATAGGGCTTTCAACATCTCCCAGTTTGACATAAGAAATGGGTGTAAGTGTTAGAGGTCAACCTTTTTCTTTTATTTTTATTTAATGTCCTCTATGGAATATTGCATAAAACATTAATGTACCACAAAACCAATTTGATTCCCTTTTGAAACACAGTAGGCAAATATGGATTAGGAGACTCAAAACATTGAAAAAATAAAATAAAAGCAATCTGTATTTGAAGAAGTTATAATCTATATGCGAATTTTTTGAAAGGATCGTAAGGCCCATCCTTACACAAAAATTAATATAAGATTTCCCTTTAATAGATACGAAATCAAATTTAGTCTGGTGCCCGTGGACAAAATAAAGATTATAAAAATCAAAGGGCAACAAACTTTTAATATAATTAAGGAGTCCAGATCTACTATTCAGACTGAACGTTCATCCTTTCAAACATATAAAATTGAACATAAGGATTATCAACGTTTTCTTTTCTGATAATGAGATGAAAAAATCACCTATATTTAATAAATAAAACTAGATGTGGACAGCTACTCCAGATTGGAGAAGTCAGACACATCCAATCTTTATAAATATTCCTGATTCTCTCAGTGTTTCTAAAAATTAATGCAGGATACTACGTATTTTGATCTTAAAGTCCTCTCATAAAGCACTGAAAATAAAGTAGACACTGTGCCACATAAGACATTTACAGATGTATTTTTAAGGAGGAACAATGACAGGTAGCATGGGAAGATGGAATTCAGCACTTACCAGTTTGGATAGCTGCATTTCCAACTTCACTTAATGTTGATTTAGATTTTAAAAATCAAGTCTTTGTGGTTTTTTGCTGTTTTGGGAATAGTGCATACTTTTTATAGGGAAGAGTGTGCACTACTTTGGACATAAGTTCTAAAAGAATCTGGCATTGCATCTTTAGCACATTAATATTAGTTCATTGGAACATTCTAAATAAGCAAAGTGTTTATATTAATTTATCCTTGTTTACAGCACCAAAGGACCATTGCACTAACACTAAAACTAGAGACCCCATTGCAATTAACATCAAGAAACACCATGTCTCCAGTTGCTTAAATAGCATATTAATTCACTATCATGGGAAAAGATTTATCAGTCTTTTGAGTGCACTAAAATATGTACAAGTTATGTTTTGAACCCAGCTACTAGAACCCAGTAACAGACACAATTCACAGTGAATCCAGATGGACATCAGAAGTTTCAGCTCTTGACTAAAACATGATCTGATTGTCTGCTAAATTGCATGCATGTGATGTACAGCATTTTGTGTAAATGATAAAACAGTTTGTCTTACTTCTTCTTATTACTATACCCAGAACATACTAAGCTTCTTGAAATACTTTAAAACATATCGATCATTTCCACAGGCTCATCTAACAGACAACAAATAGACACAGTTCTATATCCACACTTTTGAAATAATTTACCTCCACTGACAGCTTCACCCATCTAATTTAACATTAACCTTCTAAAATTTAAGCATTCAGTCCAAACTCTTCATCTTGGTTCCCTATAGTCCATGAAGAGATACAGGCATTTCCAGAGGGTGATTCATGTGGCCTATCTTATACCGAGATGTATCACTCTCTAGAGATGTCTGCTACTTTCCACTGGCTATGAAAGGAGATGACTTGCTAAGATTTCAACAGCTACATTTCAGGCATATTAGCAGATGAATCTCCTTGATAGCTAACTTCTTAGATGGCTAAAGCCACGGAAAATGAGTTTCTTTCCTTAGACAGTGAAAATATAACTGAAGATATTTACCTGCATGCTTGCCATTTCTAAAGAAATACAATTAATCTGCTGCTTTGGAATTCAAATTTCAAGGTACGTATTTCCTTTAAAACTAGTTTTATGCTCATAAAGAACTACTACAAAATTATCTCAACATCCTTTATACCTATCCTCGCTATCAATACAGACTAGGGGATGAAGCATTAAAAAGCAGCACTGAGGAAAGGGACTTGGGGGTGCTGACGGACAAGAGGCTGGACATGAGCAGGCAGTGTTCACTTGCAGCCCAGAAGGTCAATCGCATCCTGGGCTGCATCAAAGTAAGTGTGGCCAGCAGGTTGAGGGAGGCAATTATGCGCCTCTATTCTGCTCTAGTGAGACCCCACCTGCAGTACTGTCTGCAGGTCTGGAGCCCTCAGTATAGGAAGAACATGAACCTGATGGAGTGGGTCCAGAGGATCCAGGGGTTAGAGCACATCTGCTATGAGAACATGATGCAGGAGCTGGGGTTGTTCAGCCTGGAGAAAAGAAGGTTCTGAGGAGACCTAATAGCAGCCTTCCAGTACCTGAAGGGGGCCTACAGGAAGGCTGGGGACAGTCTGTTTACAAAGGCCTGCAGTGATAGAATGAGAGGCAATGGCTTTAAGTTGGAGAAGAGCAGATTTAGATTGGATATTAGAAACAATTTTTTTCCTCTGAGGGTGGTGGAACACTGGAACAGGTTGCCCAGGGAGGTGGCTGAGGCCCCTTCCCTGGAGATATTCAAGGTGGGGCTCAATAAGGCCCTGGGCAACCTCGTCTAGTTGGGGAGGTCCCTGCGACTGTGGGGAGGTCGGGCTAGATGGCCTTTGGAGGTCCCTTCCGGCCTGGATGATTCTATGATTCTACTGGACTAAAAAACCCTACTTCTTAGCAAAGTAAACTTCAAAACAATACACACTTTGTATTGTTTTTTGAAGAAGAAAACAGTTTCTATTAAACACTGTTTCTTTCCTTCTTTTTTTCAAGGACTCTATTTTTTCCACAAAAAAAAGTTTAAAAATAGGTCCTGATGCACAATGCAGAATGAAACTCACATTGAATTCTCTTACTTCTCTTACCTTCTATCAGTTTCTGTCAAGTATTTTGCCAGTTATTTTTTTCCCCTTGTTCCCTTCCTATTAAAATCAAACCAGGCAGGCACACTGATTTCAGAATATAGACATTCACCTTTTAATCAAAACCTAGATTTAATGTCAGAGCACATATCGCTAAAGAATGCAAAGCATCTACTGGATTGAGTCCTTCCCAGCTGGATTACTGATAAAATCTGGCCCACATCAGCAGTAACAGGGTTATCCGTAGGAATTCTACTGAACAAGACGTTCAGTGGTTGGTCTCAAAAGTTATTGCCAAGTCTTGAATTAGGGGTAGAAATCAGCTGCAGAGCAGGACACCGGCAAGTGTGCCAGCCACCTTCATTCAATACAGAATCCACCATATCACTGTTTCTGCTTTTTATTGCTGCATAGATAAGCTTGAAAAAAAAAAAAGAATTCATCAGAGCACACAGAGCATCTCAAACATGCTCAGAAAGATGTAGTTCTGTTCAGCCAAGTAAACTTAAAGGAATGACAGCAATGTTTATGGGTCTCTATTTCATTTAGTGGAACATATTACTGAGATATCAGAATTCACATGTTCACATGATACATGTACCGTACACGGGTACTAACTCAGGAATGGAAGCTCTTTTGTCATGTTATAAAGGTTGACAGTGAATGGTTTCTTTGGTATCACAAATATGCTTTTATTGTTACCTTCTTTAAGGCAGTGGCAGAACAAAGAGGGAGAAGTATCTGAAAAGATTTCCACCTCTGAAAAGAACTTATGAAAATCTACCAGCTTTCCCCCTGCTTCTGGCTTGCAGGACAACCTGAAACTATTTTAACATCTGTGCCCATAAAGCTCTGTTCTCAAAAGTGCACTCACTCTCTAAATAAAGTGCTCTTACAACGTGTATCTCACATGAAAAAAAGGAGATGGTAACAGCCAAACATGGAGAGTGGAATCCTGAAAGCCTCAGCATCAAAGAGATGTGCATGATTGTGCATGCTGGTGAAAATTATTTCCAGCTCTATAAACCAGATGGGAAACTTATATTAAGAATAAAAGAGAAATCATGCTGTTTTTTTTTTAAAATGGCAATTTTTTCACCACATTTACAATTTTAAAAGAACTGCAAAAGTTCTCTTTGTAGGTGATCTTTAATAGGATAGGCTTCATCAATGGTTCTTTTTGACCCTGTGAACCACAAATATTTTCATGCTATGATAAAATTGTGACACGTCATTTAGCAGGTACTTTTTCAACAACTTGTTATTGTAAACACCTTGCGCAAAGACATCATGAGAAGACATTTGTCAACATAGTCTTCAAATGGCTTTATACAAAGCTAAAGATTTCTCATAAAATAGCCATTTTCTCAAGTGGTTGAATTTCTCCTAGAAGATGTATGCAGAATACGAAAGAAAAACAATGCAATTCAAAATTATTGCATTGTTTGAAAACTTTCTAAGAAGCAGCTAGGAAGCAGGAGGAAGCGGAGAAAAAAAAAGGGATAAGAATTCAAGTCCATATTTGCTTTGAGCATTTAGCAAAATGGCCATGAGATGCAGTTAGGAGAAATAATGAGCAATGTTAGCACTGGAAATCCCTTTTTATTTGCAACCTATTTATCCATCAGTGTTCAGTTTCTCATTTTTACTTTAAAAAGCATTTCTAATGGCATTTCTCCCAGATTTACTAGATTAGCCAGACTGGGGAGATAAAGGATGCACAATTGGTCAACATTCTAAGAATACGAAAAGGTCAGGCAGTTGGACTAGATGATTGTTGTGTCCCTTCCAACTGAAATTATTCTATTCTATTCGATGCGCACTATTGACTTAAAAGCAAAAACAGTTTTGAAAAACAGGAGGAAGCAGTATATATATTTATACGTGTACTGTATCTAAAAGACAGAGTAGTGGACAAAATTTAGAGGTCTGCTCAAACCAACAAAACATACATATTGTAAAATATGAAAGAATAACTTTAAGTAACCATAAGAGCAACACTATACAAAAAGTGAGATGGAGCTAAGCAATGAGTGAGATATGAACATTTAGTGATTCAGGATGAAATGAGGAGCCTCCTACTGGGAGCAGGCCACAGATGGATCTGTGTTAAGTGAATAAATACAATTAAATCATGAATAATTCTAAAAGAAGCAATGAAGCAGATTCAAATACAACTCCAGAAGACAGTATTGTCTCAGAGGTTATGTAAACAGTTCTGAGTTATACAGCAAAACAAAAAAAGACACCACATTTTTTTTATACAAAGGAAAAAAGGATTTTCCAAGGGCAGACCAAATACAGTTTCTGTGGTTACACTGAATTAAAAGAGTCTAAGACGTGAGACAGAAATTAAGTTAAACCCATTGGCAATAACCTTCATCCAACTCGATCACAAGTTATATAAGGGCTCCATTAAATATCCTTCAGTTTTGCCTATGCCCTACTTTAATCTGGGCTACCCACTGAATCTATTAACTTACTTGATTACTTAATAAAACCTGCAGTCTGAAAAATAAATAAAAATTCTGAAAAAGTATATCATCATTTCTAATACAAAATCCTGGTACTCTTTAACTTTTAAAGTATCAGTTCATTGAACAAAGGAAGTTCTGTGAAACTCTTGCCTGGTCAGCTAGAAAGGACTAGGGAATAAAATATTTGGAAAGAACAGTAAGAGAAAACATCCCAGGGAAAATCTGGTTAGGATTTACTGTTATTCTTCATTCATTATTATCTTTTCCAAAAGTATTTCTTTCCATTATTAAAGATTTAATGCAATAAACCGGAATATTAAATTCTATGGGTTCTAGGAAACCCATAGCAAAGATAATTAAATAAAGACAAGGTAGGTTTGAGAAAGGAATGGGAAGAAGGAAGATAAATTAGAATACTAACTCCTACCACAGTTACGTGAGTTTATAAAGATAAGTTTCTATAAATCAAAATTCATGCCAAATCTAAATCTGTGTAATCTGGAAACAGTGAAGTTTTCAGCGCTCATTAAAGAAAATGTCTCAAATTAGGATGGATAAAGAATTATGTATTCTAGTCCTTCTATCAGCTTTCAAGAAAATGTATGAAATAACAAGTCACAAAGGTGAGATCCCAGACCATCTGTATAAAATTCCAAAATATTTGTTCACATAGAGCAAGAATAAGCATTTCCTCAGAGCATGTGACTTGGAACTCAAGATATTTTGAGATTATACAATGTCTCGATATTAAGCTTAATATTTTGGCTGGTATCAGTAAATTCCCTCCTGGTCACGTAAGTGGAGTTATTTATTATAAATAAACAAATAACTAAATAAATAAATGGAAAACAAAGCACCACCAAAACATATTATAAAACACATGCATAATAATAATAACAAACTCTACTGACTCTATAAATACAGCAAATAACAACTATAAAACAATTTAAAAAGAAGGGGTTTTTCTGAGAAAATTATGCAGACAGAAGCCTGCTAAAAAAGAAATAGTGTGAATGATTACCCATAACTTAAAGACTCAGCAGGAGTTACAGGGCACGTAGGTATAAATGCTGATCTTACTATGACCTTAAATTTTCCAAAAGAAAAAAAAAAGATTAATTAAAATACTTGTTTCCAACTTCAAAATCAGCTAACAATCTCTTGAATTTCTGAGTGGATGTGGATATGGCAAGTACCTCATATTTGGCCTAAGTGCTTCTTTTTGCACACAGGGATAGAGGCACCATACATATAGAAAAGCGTATGGGCTTTTTTCCTTCTTCATTATAAGAAAGTTAACTTGGGGCCTCCAGAACAGGAGTGAAAAAGAGGAAAGGTCAAAAGCTTTCTCCTGGAGTAAATATAAGAAAGCAATTAAAGAATACAAAAAAAGGTATACTGCAAGAGATTTTAATGAAAAAAGCCATCATCTTCAATATGCACTGGACAAATGGTACCCAGTTTTGAGCAGAAGGTGGAGAAATCAAGTTGCTTATACTTAAAACAGCATTTCTATATAAGCATTTTTAATTGCTTTCAGCTGCTTTTAGATCTTAGTAGTGATTAACTTCACTTAGCAGACGTGAGTAAGTGCTTGTGTTCCAAAAGCTTGTAAATTGTTGGCACTTGGTCTAATAAAAGATAAAACTTCCATAAAAACTTTGCCTCTAGTTTCTTTAAACAAAAAAAAACGTACTAGAAACTCAACAAGTAACATATTCATCCTGGTAGCAATTTGGTACTATAGCTACAAAACATGTTCTGTAATTGGCCGCGGACAGTACCTGAAAGAGAACTGGCCAGGAACTCTTCCTTGGGAGAAGATCCAGATGGTGGTTCTTTTTAGGTTGAGAAAGATTGTAATGTGAAGAAGAGTTTAAAGACGCAAGCCTGCCCTCCGAGCCAAAGAACAGCTCTGAACTCTATTGGTACAGATGCAGCCATAAAAGTCATAGTCTTTACAGGAATAGTAGCCTACATAGTAGCATCATTTGCTACACCTCCCTGGTGTGTAAGTATTCAGGGTTTTTTTTCATTTAACTAATCTACTATGATAACACACACTAATTTTGGTTCTACATATGTGTCATCTCCTCCTAACAGTCTTCCCAAATAAAATTTTAGCCCAAGTAATAACAGACATCAATTTAAAGAGAAATCTAAGTTACTCACATTTCATATAAAACTGTTCTTGTGGCTGTATTTTAAAAATAAAAAGCTAAACCCAATTTCATAATGACTTATTACATAATCCATAAACATGAAGCTCACGTTGTTATATACTATAGAGGCAAAAGTGCTACATTTTTTGTCATTCACCTCTAGGAATATGTTGTCCTCAGTGTGTTCTGCATCTGTATATCCGAGACTTCAAAGGCCGAATATAATTTGAGCTTTCAATAGAGGGAAAAAATTACTTTAAAAATTGTTTTGTCAGACAGTGACTGAGTGCACAGGCACCACTTCTTTCTTCCACTTGAATGAAATATTAATCTACTAGAACCTTTTGAGATACTTTTCAAAACAAATGTACTGATTCACAAGAAATCACCTTTCTCTTCTCAAATACTTGCACTGAATACTGATGGGATACTGAAAATCATCTGGGGCTGTTGCTGGCTTTTTCTTTTTGTTGGTAGTCTAGTACTTGCAAAAAAAGAATGTCCTGATGTGATGCAGAAAGTTACCTGGTTATGAAACTGCCCAAGTAACATAGTCCTTTTATTCCCATATTCACATACATTTGTTAAGCAAGGGTATAGGCAAAACCTATAAAAAAATTGTTTGCCCTGTGTTAAGCAGGTTTTCTCAACATCTGAACTCCAAGTTTAAGTGACATTACGGAGTCAGTATTCTAAGACAGTAATTATATCTAGCTCTCCATAAACTGGATTGAATGGAGAACTGCCCATAGTAGGAGAAGATCAGATTTGAGACCACCTGAACAACCTGAAAGTGCATAAGTCTATGGGACCTGATGAAATTCATCCACGGGTCCTGAAGGAGCTGGCGGACCAAGTTGCGAAGCCACTTTCCATCATATTTGAGAAATCGTGGCAGTCTGGTAAAATTCCCGCAGATTGGAAAAAGGGGAACATAACCCTAATATTCAAAAAAGGGAAAAAAGAGGACCCAGGAAACTATAGGCCTGTCAGTCTCACCTCTGTGCCTGGCAAGATCACGGAGCAGATCCTCCTGGAATCTCTGCTAAGGCACATGGAAAATAAGGAGGTGATTGGAGACAGCCAACATGGCTTCACCAAGGGCAAATCCTGCCTGACAAACTTGATGGCCTTCTACGATACTGCTACAAACTTGATGGACAAAGGCAGAGCAACAGACGTCATCTACCTGGACTTAAGCAAAGCGTTTGACACTGTCCCGCATGACCTCCTAGTGTCCAAATTGGAGAGTCATGGGTTCGATGAATGGACCACTCGGTGGATAAGGAACTGGCTGGATGGCCGCACTCAAAGAGTTGTGGTTAATGGGTCAATGTCCACGTGGCGGCCAGTGACGAGTGGTGTCCCGCAAGGGTCAGTACTGGGACCAGTACTATTTAACATCTTTGTTGGAGACATGGACAGTGGGATAGAGTGCACCCTCAGCAAATTTGCCGATGACACCAAGCTCGGTGGCGCGGTTGACACGCTGGAGGGAAGGGATGCCATCCAGAGGGACCTGGACAGGCTTGAGAGGTGGGCTAATGCAAATGGCATGAAGTTCAACCAAGCCAAGTGCAGAGTCCTACACCTGGGACGTGGCAATCCCAGGCACAAATACAGGTTGGGCAGAGAATGGCTGGAGAGCAGCCCTGAGGAGAAGGACTTGGGAGTGCTCATGGATGAGAAGCTCAACATGAGCCGGCAGTGCGCGCTGGCAGCCCAGAAAGCCAACCGTATCCTGGGTTGCATCAAAAGAAGTGTGAGCAGCAGGTCACGGGAGGTGATTCTCCCCCTCTACTCTGTGCTTGTGAGACCCCACCTGGAGTACTGTGTCCAGTTCTGGAGTCCTCAACATAGAAAGGACATCGAACTGTTGGAACAGGTCCAGCGCAGGGCCACCAAGATGATTAGAGGGATGGAGCACCTCTCCTATGAGGATAGGCTGAGAGAGCTGGGACTGTTCAGCTTGGAGAAGAGAAGGCTCCGGGGAGACCTGATAGCAGCCTTCCAGTATCTGAAGGGAGCCTACAGGAGAGCTGGGGAGGGACTCTTTGTCAGGAAGTCTAGTGACAGGACAAGGGGTAATGGTTTTAAATTGGAAGAGGGGAGATTTAGATTAGATATTAGGAAGAAGTTCTTTCCTGTGAGGGTGGTGAGGCACTGGAACAGGTTGCCCAGGGAAACTGTGGATGCCCCATCCCTGGAAGTGTTTAAGGCCAGGTTGGATGGGGCTTTGAGCAACCTGCTCTAGTGAGAGGTGTCCCTGCTCGTGGCAGGGGTTTGGAACTTGATGATCTTTAAGGTCCCTTCCAACTCTAACCATTCTATGATTCTATGTATCATAGCATATGAATTAAGGCATTACTTTAAAGTCAAAATAAAATATAAAAGTGACATTATCTTTTTTAGTAGTGATGTTCTATTTTTAAGATCTTAGCCTTGATTTTCATGGCTCCTAGCATGGTAGGTCCAGTAACCTGATGTAATCATAAATGAAGATTACTGGAATACATAGCTGACACCACCTCATGGTCTGAGTTATATATTTCCACTATAAGAGCCAGAAACATTCTTTTTAAAACGTCATCTGCAGAAAGCAACGCTGTTCTATTAACTTACCTCTCATTAAGGGCAACTAGATTTTTCAAACCCTATGTGTGGTCTTTGTGCCTGTGACAGCAGACAGCATAATGAATATAGAGAAAAGGAAATTTAGTAGATGCGTCTGCCCATTTAAAACACTCCCTGCAACTTGTTCTACTCCCCCTATGTCAATCTAACGCTCAGCCACCACCTAACAAAAAGGTAATGTTGACAAAACCTTACTTTTCAGTAAAACTTGTCAGTACACTGTCTGTCTATCTGACATTGCTATGGATTTTGATGAGTTAAAATGACTCAGTGACATTATTAATTTTGTCTTGACTAGGTGCAGTTTTCCTTTCCCCAGCTTATTCAGTCCTTGCACATTACTGTTTTCATAGTCAGAAATTAATACATCATTAATCGATGACCTCATCAAAGCAATGTAATAACAGCAACATTCTTCTCAGTCTAAGATATATTTTTTTCGAAATGTCCACAGTAGTCACATCTCTAATGCTAGCAGCAGAAACAGTTTCTTCTTTGCTGACAGCTTGAACACAGTATCTCATTGCAATTAAGACTGTATTGAAAGGAGATGATTTAAGAGTCTTTTTGTAAAACATTCATAACTAAAAAACATTTCAGAAGACAAAATAAAGCCTTCTGTATATGGACTGTTGAAAGAGGACAATCCCTGAAAGCAATGATACAAATACTGCAACAACATAGCTTTGTAACTTCTCAATAGCCACAAATTAATAGAAAATAGCAAACAAATGAACTTGTATTACCTTAAATAAGTTTGTTATACCAACTCACAAAGAACTCTCTCTCTTCTCTCCCCCCTTTCTCTCTGCCTAACACACACATACACACAAAAATTTTTAGCCACTTTACTACCCTTTTCCATGGCACTCTGTTTGCCCTTCCAGTTGCTGCCTCAGGCACACAGCAACCAATCATCACAGCTACCTATTTCTGCATCTTGAAGGAATAAAAGAAGTCTTCTCACCTGAAGAAAGTAAAATGAGGTTTTCAAACTTAACACTTAGAATGCACGGACCAACAGTTTTCATAAACCACAAGCTCTGGAGACAGCTCCATGAGCAATAACTCACAGACCATTTTATATTTGCAATACAGTTCATCAGCACATCTTTCTACATCCTTAACTTCACATCACAACACGGTTCTGACAAACTCTCTGATTTCCATCAAAGAAGAAAAACGTTAAGCAACTTGCAGACCATCTAGAATCAAGCTTGTGCACCAATTTGGCCATGAAATCCTGAGCCCAGCACTTGAACCAGAGCAACCTTCCTCTCCAAAAACCTTGTCCCAGTTAAGAATACTTTACAATAGCTCCAATATACTGCACAGGACAACATTAGTAATGACAATGCAGTGCATTGTGAACAACTGAGAGTGGAGTCATTATAATTCTGATGGTATGTTATCCTGTCTTAACAAAATTCATGCAGGCAATGTTACTAGAGCTGTAGAGCCATCATAAGGACAACTCATAGTGACTGGCTGTCCTTGGAAAACTGACAAAGTTCATTGCGTGTTCAATAAATTTCTTTCCTGAAAGGTAAGATATGATGTGATCACTAGATGATTGACCCTTCCAAGCTGTTATCAAACACAGATAACTTAAAACAAATACTAATAAAATCAATTAATAGATTACGGAGCTAATTCTTTTTTGCATGAGCTGTAGTCTTCTAAAGTTGCTCAGGTATAACAATGCTTGCTTGCGTACTTTTATTGAAGATATCATTTGTTTAAGTAAAGTCGTAAGTTCACTTCGATCCTATATCATGTTAGAAAAATGCCTGTGATACCTGACATCTGTTCTAATATTCCTTTCATATTTAATTCCTTGGATGAGAACTGGAAAACTCCACAACACATATCGTTCTTAATCATATTAAAAAATGACATTTGACTCCACCCACCAAAAAAAACCCAACAAAACCACAAACCACAAAAACGAGTTAAATATATTAAGCTAAAGTTTCTTCCTGTACTTTAGAGAATCCCCAAATATATGACAATGAAATCACGGACCATAAATTTGGAATAAATTTGAAGTCATCTTTTATTGAATGCGGTATGTTGCACTGGTAGTAGATCAAATATAAAATGAAGAGAAAAGATATCATTCACCCCTCATTGATCATGTCACACAAGGACATAGGTAGTCTAATTCTACAGGAAAGAAGACAGGCATCTGGATGGCAATCAAGAGCTTCATGTCATCATGATGACGCAGAACCATAGTTAGCAATGTGATGATACTCAACTTGGTACCAGGTTTTTCTACGCTTACTCTAACAATTACCATCTCTACTATAATGCTACAGCAATCAACATCATCTGGTTAAGAGATCAACATGTTTGTAAGACTAAGATATTATTCCAAATTCAGCAGCTCAGGTTCATTCTTAGTGTGAGTGTTTAATAAAATATTCTGTATTTAATGTGCTCCTTACTCTGTAAAATGTTTGTTTTGAACTTATTAGAAATTAAATGATTGGGTATTGAATTATTCTGTCTAAATGTTCTTATTAAAAATCAAGAACAAATGGAGGAATATCAGATTTATTATACGAAAAATGGCAAACATACGAGCAAGATCATCTTATATTTTTCTACTGAATGCCTTTGCCTGAAATCTGAGCTACAAGACGATCTCAGCATTTCTCACAATTGGTAAGCTTGTATCTTGAGTAATTTAATTTTATGAAACAATTGGTGTACTCTGCAATATTTACCTTTTCATTAACTTTTTACTTTCAGTTACAAATAATAGCATGTTGGCATTCAGTAAGCCGTAGTAATCACTAGTAAACTCTTCCACTATTAGGTCCAAATTTAGTCACTGAAATCTTCACCACACATCTGACTTCAAGAATGAGATTTCAATTGCTTTCTTTTATATCAAGAGTTTGGTGGTCTGTTTGTTTGGTTTTGTGTTTTGTTTTGTTTTTTTTATTATTATTTTGTTTTGGTTTTCATGTTATTTGTTTTATAGGAAACTCTGTTGGTAAATTACCTTTTTTTGAAAAGTCTTTTTCTCCAAGATGTTAAAGATACTTTTATGATTTGAAACAAGAAACTGGAATTTGGGTAAGAGTAGTTTCTGAAGTCAGAGACACATAATTTTTCTCTGATCATGTTAAATTTACCCTGATTTAGCAAAGCTATATACATATGAAAACTATCACATATAGTTAGAAGTTTTACTAAAATCTTCTAATAGTTCATCTTTACAGAACATAGTCCTTCAACTGGGATCCTATGTAACTGGTACAGAAATATCATTCTTATAGGGAAGTTAACAAATCGGTACCATTACACCCTTAGCCTTCAGAAGGCAAAATTATTTTGTTATCCAGGAAGAAACAAAAATAGTATCCTGTCACCTTTGAATGTATATAGCATTGTATGGCATAATACTGCAAAATGTAAAAGTTCTTACTGATTTAAATTTATTAATAAAAAAGATTCTATTTCTGCAAGAAATTCTTAGTTTCACAAAGATTTTATGACTGAAAAAGCTATGTCTATGTGGTTTATCGTAAGCAAAGATACTCAAAACCTTCTCATGCTCAGAAATGGCTAGAAAGAAAATAGTTGTCAACAACAAAGGCTTTTAAATAACTTTAGATTCAGAGACAGTTTATAATCTGCCTGCTTGGAGATCTTCCATACATTTGCCTATAATAAACCACGTAATCACATATTCTTTTCTTACAAAGAGATACTGAAGTCCCTGCATGTTCACAGGAGTCTGACCCTTGGATTACTGGGACTGCAAAATCCACTCTTATAGGGCAGTATTTTCTGCTCAAAAACTATAATAAATTTCATTTTAACACAACCTTTAAAATGAAGGCTGAGGAGTAAAATATCGAAAGTCAGAAAAGAATGAATTTGCATACTCCTGAGATTATACAGCTAAACACTCAAGATCCCACTGAGTCTTGCATTCCTACCCTAATAGCTGCTACAACAATTATTTGATTGGGGGATTTTTATCAAATTTGTGGCTACATGGGAAATCAACTTAACTATTAACTAGTGAATGTAAGGGACTCATTGGACATTAAAACTAGTGAGCTTCCAGAACTGGTTTTCAGTGATAAAGTCCCTTGTGATAAAGCAGAAGATAGCTGGCCATTCAACAGCACGATAATATGACAAAATTATGACAGCATTTTTAGAAGAGGACAGGTGGCCTGAATTACACTTTAATTATGATTTTAAAAGCTATGAAATAATATATTTACAGAGTTGAGTCAGTATATCTTCTCATTGATGTATCAACTAGTGAACACGATAGAAGCTTTCACATTAATTATAATGAGTACTTCCTTAATGAAGTGCAAAAATGTTAGTGTAATCTGATTCAGTTTCTTGAATTAGGCTACAGTTTATCACTCTGAAAGGATTTTGTTGCTTATTTTTACAATCAGTTAGTTCAGCCCCAACAGATAAACAATATATCATCCTATAACACCCATCTAAAGCAATGCTAATGTTAAAAATGATTAAACGCTAATAACCAAAACACTGTACTAACATGGAATGCATTTTAAAAGAAGTAAGCAATAGCCATTCAATTTTATTAATGTTTGTCCTTTTAACCAACACAGGGTCACAAAATGTACACGCTACAAAAAATGAATAACTGAATAATAGGTTTGCTTCTCAAAATTACTAGTTATATAACTTAAACTTTTCATTTCTAACCCCTGGAATATTCATAGAAATCAACTCTTTTCACTTCAATAAGCTAAATACACTAAGACCTTACAGGATTGAGTCAACCTGGAGAAAATACTTTCAACTACAGATTTTGTTTCTTGGCCATATCCAATATGATGTGGATATAATAACAATGATAATTATATTTTAACCATTCTTTCAGTTCTGCCTAATACAACATCAATAACTGTGAGCCAGAGAAAATGAAATTATTTAATTATGTGATTAATCTTTCTTTAAACACCAAATAATTCCATCTTCTACTTCAGCAGAAACGTTGCCACACTTTATCAACAGCTGCATCTGTGAACTCCATTTGTCCTCCAAGCTGAAATAATCTATACCAAACCTTTCAACTCTCTCCATACTTTAACTCCCCATAAAAATGCTTCGTGGCTCAGAGAGTTTTGTACAGGATGGAAGTTGGAATATACATCTATTAATTCAGGCACACAGACAGAGAGAGAATAAGGATTAGATTAGAGATGACACTGTAAGATTATCACTTAAGAAGAGAAAAAAGCAGAATAGAAGTTTAACACAAGAAAGCAGTTATAATTCCTACACATGAAATATTTCAGAGGAAGCTTAGTGTCTTCACACTGGAAAAGAAGAGTTGTATCAGATAGGGAATAGGTGGATAGAAGTAACTATTGCAAAGCAATTATTTTCAAAATAATAAATCATATTATTTATTAATAAATTAAACACATAATTTGTTTTAATTTTTTTTTTAATTGACAAAGATGTATCTACATAGAGAGAGTGTTATGAATATCGTGCCCTGTAATAGTGATTTCCAAATGCACTTTGTATTCCCATTTTCTCTTTAAGAAAAAGATGGACTTCTTGAAATAAGTACAAGAGCTCTGTAGTTACTTGTTTGACCACCTGTAGATTATAGATTCAGTAGGCCGAGTTGCAGAACTGTCAGATGCTTTACAAAGCACTTTCAAAACTTAAAACATTTAAGAATAATTACAAATAAATTTAAAAAAAGGTTGAAAACTGAAGAGACTTTTCGAAGTTTGTATGAAAAGTAATGGATATATTATTTCATATGTTATATAGCGACTACAGACATAAAAACACAGAGCACAATGTATATCATGGACTCTGCTCAGGAACTGCAGCACTGCTTTTCTGATTAATTACAATTATCTGCTGTTTCAACTTTAGAAACTTCTGAAGCCTCCTAAGCGCATTAGCCAAGAAAATATCTGCAGTACACAGAGATATGAGGATCAAAGTTAACTATGATGAGACATCTAGTTTTGGAAGGGCTTCAAGGCATTATTCTGGTAAGCCTGAAAAGTTGGTACACTTGTCTGAACCTACCCCAAACTCTTCTTTTTTCTGACTACATCATTTGTAACGTAGGCACATTTTACTTCTCTGGATAATTTAAGAAGTGCTTCATTTCCTGGTATTACACATTTCTCATTTTGTCACACCTTCAAACGTCTTACATTTATTTTAATAAACATAAAACTGTGTTTTGTCAGCTGACCAGTCTTTTGTAAAGTTGGGAACATTCTGTAAGTTGACTGTAATCAAAGACAGTGGTTAGATCAGCAATTGCGGGTAATATTTATGAATCTTGTGATAAAAATGGACAGAGTATCACCCAAGAGGTGGATCCTCACTTCTTCATTTTACGCTCCCTTAAAGAAAACACTATTCCTTTTTCCCTTTTAGTTTTCTTCTCAATGTATTCCTTAAATCTCAGCTTGGTCTCTAAATACTTCTCTAAACCAAATATCTAACTGATAACGCAACATTCTCTGCATGGGTTTTCAGACTGGACCAGTTTTGGACTGTTATTACTTGCACACATAAACAATGCATGCAGAACCAGTCCCTTCAGAAATCATGATTTCCACCTTTAAATGTGCATTTCTGCAGCAGGTTTCAGGAAAAATAAAATTTTCAAGTAAAAATCATGCGTTAAATCACAGCATTATGTATCCTAGATATACCTAATAATTGCAGATCTCTGTTATTTAAAGAGCATTAAATAGCACATAATTGTTTGTGTGATCACTTACACTCTTTTGTAGGCAGGAAGGAAACTTAGTTATTATACTCAGATTATTAAATC
The DNA here is from genome assembly GCA_013400375.1 of Thinocorus orbignyianus. NCBI lineage: Eukaryota > Metazoa > Chordata > Aves > Ciconiiformes > Thinocoridae > Thinocorus > Thinocorus orbignyianus. Next base: position 155,792 of record VXBW01003241.1, on the reverse strand, counting down.
AATCAGAAAGCTTAAAAAGAAGAATTTGTTACGAAAAAAAAGAGAGAAAGAAGGGGGAAGCACTTAACAATGTGGTACTTTGATATTTTTTCCTGCTTAGAGCTGGATCCTAACAGGACATTCAAACTTCATAATCTTCTCAAACAAGGAGTCATCTTAGGGCCACAAAGGTAGTTAGGGATTGAAGCACCAGACATATGAAGAGAGACTGAGCGCTTGGATTGTTTAATCTGGAAAAGGCTCAGGGGAGATCTTATCAAAGTGTATTAATACATGAAGGGGATGGGGGGAGTAAAGAAGATGGAGTCAGACTCAGTGTCGCCCAATGGGCACAAACTGAAATACAGGAAATTCCATTGAAAAGTATGAAAAAAGATATTGAGAGTAGTCAAACACAGGTTGTAAAGGGACACTGTGGAGTCTCCACCCTTGAAGATAGTCAAACCCGAACTGGACACAGCCCTGAACAATCTGCTCTGTGTCACCCTACTTTAACCAGAGGAGGCTGGACTAGATGATCTCCAGCCATGCCTGCCAACATCAACTGTTCTGTGGTTCTACGACTATTCAGTGTACACAACGAAAATATGAGGAAAATGTTCACAAGTGACAACAATTTTCTAGTACCAACTATTGGGGCAACAAACAGTTGCATCTGCATCCTCTATTACAGTTAGAACAGTTCTTTCTGTGTAGGGCTCTTACAGTGGTTTTTGGTACCTATTCACAATGTAGCTCCACAAAAGTTCATTGATTTAAACTCACAAGATCAGATTATACACCTATTTTTATACCTCCCTGTCTATAAAACGCTGAAAGGACTGTCATGTACTGCTGCTGTCATGACATTCCTTACCTCTGCTGAGCCATACTCCGTGAAACACTATACCCCAGAGTTCACTGCTAACAGTGTCAGTGTTTGCATTTTTTGTGCCGCTTGAGATTCAACACCACCACAATGGGAAAAAAATCATGCTCACCCCTTCTGTTGTGGTAAACCATACAATCTGAAACCAGTTCAAACTTAATAGCGACTACATTTAAACCTTTCCTCTTTTGCAAAAGGCTCATGCAGCATTACCATCCTAAAAGGATTTGATAAATGATAACCCTATATATGCCTATTTTCTTTATTTTCCTCTTTTATTTTTTTTTATCATCGTTTTAAAGGGATCTACATCTGGCTTTGTGGGCTGATACTTTAAGAAATTTGATCTGTGTTTTTAGTACCGTGTATTTTTATCATTAACTTGTTATGACCAGCTTTAAAGGACTAGAGAGGAATTGGATACTTTAGGCATTGGTTGTGGTTTTAAGCTGCTTTCTTAGAACAAAAAAACAAAAACAAAAACCTCCAACAAAAAAACACGGAAGGTATTATAACAAGAGGAGATCTGCTCTTATATATTAACTGTAACACAAAACCCCAAATGATACAGTTGACAAAAGGTTTTTTTCCCATCTCCTTCTTTTGGCCTGCTTATTTGTCTCTGACTTCTTTCATGTCATCTCCTTTCTACTGTTTACATGCATGTTTACCTTTGATATTTTCCTGCCTTACTTCACCCAAATAATTTCCATTTGCTTCTGCAAGTTTTGATCTCTCCCTCATAAACACAAATGCTTCTGCCCTATAAAGCTTTCTTTCCCCACACAGATCCTATCTATTATTCTCGTATCACGTTCATGCTGCACCAACTCTATTTCCTTTACTAGATTTCATCCTATGTCTCTTATTGTTAATCCTGATTCATGTTTTTTGCTGACCACATCTACCCAGATGACCAGTTTGAGTCCTACCTGTCTGACACCTTCCCATGCTTGCCTACCCTCTCAGTCCCATCCCTCCTTCCCTCTGCTTATTTCATGACACTCCCCTACTAAACCTAGTTGCCTGACTTGTCTTCGCTTTATCACTCCTCTTGATCTTTAGCTTTTTGAAAAACTATAAAATTCTAATAAAATATCTCTGATTACAGAGATATTTTATATCTCTACAGAGAGCAGCTTTTGAGCACTAAGGCCAAGAGGCATGGCCTCACTTTGGTCTACAAAGCTAAACTCTCTTCACCTTCCTCCCTCCTCCAGATAAGACATTTGCATCCAAACTGTCAACAGCTTCTGGCATGTGGCACTTCCCAAACCGTGCATTTTTTTGACAACATTTGCCAGACCATGCTTGCACTTAAACAGACAGGTGATCATAGGCATACATTCAAACATCCTGCCATCTATCCAATATCCCATACCCAGGAATCATCTTCTCTATTAGGATCTGTCTAGTTTATTATATTTCCTTTGTCTTAGAGAAAATCACCGCTAGAGACTGAGTTATGCAAACAAATGGGGAACAACTCAGGAAGAAGTGGAAGCTCAAGTGAGCTTTGCCAAAGCAAGTGGGAGAATTCAGCTCGTCTGTAACTGATGTGAGGCTGAGGGACATGGTTTAGTGGTAACTTGGCAGTGTTAGGTTAATGGTTGGACTTGATGATCTTAAAGGTCTCTTCCAACCAAAATAACTCCATAATTCTATGAAGAGAGAGAATATGGCATCACCAGCAACAGCTTTACTGTTGGGTAACTCCATCTTCAGATGGCTCTGTTCATCTTCTTTCTGCAACACGGCCCTACTTAGTTTAACTATCTAAAGAGCCAGTCACTGCACTGTGACAGTAACTTTCTAAAGAAAATAGTAGTTTGAGAAACAGATTGTTAGACGACTTTAGTATAAGGCCTCAGGAGATGTATCAAAAAATAGAATTTCAGGATGAAAAATTAAGAAAGACATGTGTGCAGTACGGAGTTATTTTAACTAACTCCGTTTCTTCAGGCAACTATATTCATGATGACATTATCTAATTAAGAAAGCAGCAAAAAATCAGAAGATATCTGATCTATTAAAAATGAATAGGGAGATTATTGTCTAATGATAGGGTAATTCATGCTTTGAAAGTATTTTTGTTTATAAAGAAAAAGAACTGGGGAAAAATTATAAAGGATTATTATCTGCTCGGTTATTTGTATTTTGAAGTACTGAGCTGCCACAATTTCCATTACATACAATACATTTATGTAGCAATAATGTTACATTACGGAACTCTGTTGTGATATTGGGCTGCTGTTTTCCTAGACTGTTAATTTATTAACAAGTGAACATAAGCCAAGGATTCAAAAGATTGCCGGCGTGAAGGTGTTTCTAACGATCCTACCTGTTGGCGGGATGATTCCAGGAGACATTAGGCCTGGGACAGAATGTGGCATGATATGAGAATTCTCTGGGGAGGTGACACTTTGAGTCCTCTTAGGAGGCCTTCCAGGTCTAGAACTGAAACAAACAAACAAAAAAATTTTTACAATTAAGCTGTTGTCTTACACATCATTTCAAAGTTGTTTCAAGTGGTAACATGGACTGTAAATAAATTTGTTTCAAGGACGGTTGCTTTTGCAGTTAGATGTAATAGACTTCCATCACTAATTAGATTACATGCTGAATTCATTTTCCTCATTGAAGATCAGCCACTCTTGATGCATAATTCATAGCCTGCACCTCGTTACCTGCTTCTTCATATTAATATCTATACACAGTTTGAATTGCCTCGTTTGCATATGCTAAAGTTCTGCATGCAGCCTTCAGCACGAAAATTATGCACTAACTTGTAATAATTATTACAGTCAGCCTGCTATTGATTTATGAGACTTTTAAAAACCAAATATGTGTAGTACTTGTAATGAATGATATTTTAAGGTTCTTCAGGAAATTAAAAGGCAATGGCTGCCTAAGGAAATGTTCTGCTTGTTTGATTTAATACTACAGTTAGCTGGGAGGTGGAATGAAAGAGTGATTCAGACCTATAGCACATTTTTCGATGATATGTTTTATTACTTTGCACTGCTAGCCTGATATCTAGATGATAAATGACAATACATATCTAATGTGTGAAAAGGTCTTGCAATTTCTTTATTTTTTGTCATTTAAAAGATAAGTCAAGTTATCATTTAACCCTTATTCTATTTAAAGTGAAAATCTCACTAAGACACCTTACTTTAAATATACTACTTTATGTCAGAAAGGACTCAGAATTATTTGTAAGATATTGTTGAGCAACTGCCGTCACAGCAGCTTCTATCTGTCCAGTATGGAAAAATAAAGGGCTTCAGGTTTAAGCACTCCTTGTCTGTTAAATGCTCACAATACACAACTTTCCATCTCCTGGACTGTGTAAGTAGCATACAAATTAGATACAGATTACAATGAAAATACTTATTACCCACTTACATGCAAATATGTACCTGCTACATACAATGCATATCCAAAGGCTTGTATTCTTATGTATAGATTGTGGCATGGTACTATTGCAATATCCTACAACTGCTTATTTAGGGCACACTGTGGAATAACTTGACAGAAAAAGGTGATGTGCAGTTCTGACACTGCAGCGTTAAGCTACGCTTTGCCAAACATTTGAGGCTCTTCATTTGTTTCAAAACAAGTAGGAAAAGAAAGGTGGCTATGAAAGCTTTTGCTTCTTAGGTCCTCCCCCTAACAAAACTCTCATCAAGGATAATGGCATTTTTAGTTGTGCTGGGACTGTAGAAGTAGGTAGAAAACAAAATACCTCTGTTTTCTGTTCATATTCATTCCCACTGTGTTTGGAAATACCCTTTTTTTCCCCCTACTTCTACAACCTACCTTTAATAAACCAAAAACAATCAAAGTACAGGGCATTTTCTTGGAGTTTAATGATTCAAGGCATTGAGTCATTAACCTTAACTGATCATTAATTCCCAACTTAATGTCCTGAGCTGAGGTCATTATTAAAATTATAAGCTTGATAATTTCTTTGATTGGTTTGGTATTTTTGATTTTCTTTAATACAAACAAAATTGTTGTATGTTCACAATAACAAGAAAAACAGTTGTAGAAAAAGAATATTATCTTATTCCAGCTCACAGAACCAAATTATGTGCCTTCCGTCTTTCCTTGAAATTTCCTTTGTGATTTACAATAAAAATAAACATACCATGAATACACATAAAACTAATAAAAACATCACAGACAAAACCGATCTGATTTAAATGGAGTGTTTCTAATATATTCACCCACCAAAAAATGCCACTATGTAAGAAAACTTTAATGGCTTAATTTTAATACCTATGATGATGCGCTGTTCTCAAATCACTGCTGTGATATAAGTACGGAAGGGTCTGACAACAGCATAAAAACCACAAGCAGTGTGTCACAGCATAATGCACAACGTACCAATGACTTCCAAGTCTTTAAAAAACAAGTTCACTCCTGCAAAGATTCTCTTTGAAGAATTAATGCTTATTACCAGATATAGCCATGCTGACATCTGAATGCTTTTGTCTTTGATTCTAAGGAATAAAACCACCCCTCTTCAAAGCCTAAGAGAACATACCCATGGACCAAATCTGTAAACGAAGGTCAGCAACAAATTATAAGCTAGTAATATTGAAATATCCAAGGCAAAACTCCTCCTTCGGTTGCTTTTCTACCATCAAGTTGACTGTGCTACTCTATACAAAAGGGGCTGGGGCTGCCACAGTAAAAGCCACAAATGAGCCCAGAAAGCCAACGTTGCCCCATGATTTATCTCAAACCTTACTAAATATGAGTTTTCATGAAGCCTTAAATTCCCAATTCCAATCCAACTAACACTATTTAAATAAAATTCATGCAACATAAACCTCTTTTATCCTGATATAATTTTTAAGCACTAACTCCAGTTTACTATAATAAGACTTTTATCTATTTAAGAAATGCTTTTCCTTCTGATGAGGAAGAAAAACAAATGTATGAATCATTTCTGAAGGTCTGGAAGATCTGATTTAGAGTCACAGCAGACCATGCAATACACAATTAAAATGAGTAAATCTCTGCTTGGTTAAAACAAGCACACACTGACTGTCCCCAAAAACTGATTAAATAACAATAATTGTCTTAATCTGTTATTTGTATTATGTACTTGTTTCATTAACCAAATTTCTAACTTGAAATACTACCATTTTATAAGATCTGTTTTAAAACTATAACAATTGCAAAAATTTTGTATGAAGCATTACAAAAGTTGCGGGGAAAAAAGTACATAAAAATGACTTTTAAAAAATAGTAACTTTGATTCTAGTTAAAAACTTGCATGTTGTTTTGTAGTTCATTATCATTTTTATAGCTATATGATAAACTCTTTTTTTAAAAAAAGCATAGCAAATGAGTTTAACTACCATAAACAGAATTATAAAAATAGCTTAATGAATCATTTTGTTGATGTTTTTCCTAATCTTGTGTGTAGTAAAGACCTACTTATTTTTACATTAGGACAAGTTCACTTTCATTCCAAGATAAGAAGCCTGCTTGAAGGTATTAACATTCCTATTTTGTACCAAAATTAGTATATTTGTCTTCAGTATTAAAATAAAATATAATTTAAATAGGTATGAGTTTATTTGTTATGCAAAAGATATATTTTAATGCCACTGCAACATAAGTTATTTTTCTAGTTCATGTCACTGAGACACAAAAATCGTCATTTAAGAACTGTTGATAATGCTCGTTTTACTCAAATTTAGATTTTATATGTACATTTTTATAGAGATATAAAACACTGGAAGCTTTTGGTTTTTATCTGAGTAAAATCATTGGAAGAACAACATTGATTCTTCTGAAGACACAATTGACCTATTAAGGTAATGCCAATTATCTCAATAAGTAAACTACTCAAAGCTGATCCATTTTGATTTTGAAGATGACTACAGTCTGGATTTTTTAGAGCTAAGATAAATACACTGAAGTGCCAAAACTCAAAGAGCCAACATAAGTCTTGTGAATACCTAGGGTCATAGTACAGAGAATTCAAGGAGTCTTTTGGGACTTCACAAGAAGACGCAAGAAGAAACAGACCTACATCTGGAAGTCATAGCTGGTCTTCATCTCTAATGTTTAATTTTTTGAAGATTAAATTAGAGAGAGCAGAAATTAGACAATTTCAATAAAGATCGAAGGAAACCACAATGATTAACTGACCTGAGAAGAAGTAAAAGGGAAGTTACCAGTTCCTTGTTTATCCATTAAAAAGGATATGTAACGGAAACACTGTTGCTCTTTCTGCTTTTAGAACTACACATATGTAAGTTAGATTTTTTTCCCTCTAAAACTGAAGTTTTCATGTGTAAGATATCTTAACATATCTTGAACAAGAAAATGAAAGCTTCCTACAGGACCACACATTACTAACAGTTTTTAAAGCAAAGCACCTAAATGTATGTAGTTCCCTCAAAACTCATCTGCCTTATATAGGCTTTTGTAAGCGCTGTATCAAAATCTGCACACACTTTTTTCAGGGCTTAAAAGACATTCCCACAGACAACTACACTTCACGTTTGTAGACAATTATCACAATTTACAATTCCAATACACCATTATATGACAGAGGAACTATAGGTGCAGACTGGTGAATCCTGAAATTCTCTAAAAGAGAAGAAAATACTTTCTTCATTGGCATCACCTAGTTAGATACTTTGAACACTTTCCAGAACCACTGAAAATAAATCCATCAATTTTTGGTCGGGTTTGTACTTCATCCCTTTGACTTTCACAAATACTTCACAGAATACTATGGCTGTAGCATTTTCATCTTTGAAGGAAAGTGGATATACGTCTTCTGCCCTGATACTGGCATGAAAGATACAAAACATGAGAAGCAATTGAGAACATATTGTCTTAAAATACAGCAAATTCTCTGAAGTAATTCTTTTCTTTGGTCTTATATGCTTCCTGTGTACTGAATCTAGACAACAGATGGCTGAATTAAAGAACACACAATGGAAGAATCAGTGGTTATTATAAGTTAAAATACTGTGCTTTGATTATACTTTTAAAGTTTTATACAACTCCAGTCGCATTATCAAAATATGAGCTTGCTCCTAGAAATCACTTTGATAGTGCGAAACAATTAAAAGCAGAGATTATCAGCAGAAGATCTGGTCCTGCACAATCGTGTGGAAAGAGGTGAAGGGAGAAGAGGCACGGGTTTATCTGCACGCTTTAAAAGTAAGTAGAATTTTCATTCAGCTCTTTTCAGGATCTGCCAGAAGACAGCCATGGTTTTAAAATTTAAGAATCTTATCCTTGAAAACTTAGACACATAGACTTCCTCCCACTGATTTCTGTTAGAGTTAGAAGAACCAAGGAAGGTATTGGTTCCAAAAGAGCTGAAAGTATATAGTAGTATGTAACTAGCATTTTATAGATGACTGATTGCATGGCAAAACATGTACCATGAAATGAAAAGAGAGCACAATAAAGTTCAGATAATGCTGTGATTTATCTTTCTGATGTCCTGACTTTGACAAATAATCGTGCAAAATTAAAGCTGGATGAACAAAGTTTCACTCTTTAAAATTATTTTTATTCAACACATGAAGAATCCCTAAAGAAAACAGCAACTCTGACCAGCTGTAGGAGGGCAAACTGCCTTTCTAGGCAAAACTAATTATTTTCAGGGCTGGTTTTCAACATTTACAGTTTTATTTTTAACCTTGTCTGTGAGCAAGTTCAGTGCACAGAAATACTGTCCTCATTTGAAACTGAGCAAACATGATGCAGTGAAGCTGCCATTGGGCAGGCAGTTTTATAATCAGTAATACTGGGGGCTAGTGGGGAGAGTTACACTCCGAAGGTGATAGGCAGCAAATCTGTAACAAGCATTTGGTGTATTTATTTAATGTATTTTTTATGTTCTTAGAACTGCTTCGAACAGCTTTGAATATCAATATCAATTTTAGCAACATCAGCATTTATGCATCTCATTTAGGTGCATATTGAAAATCTAGGCTTTATTTCTCAGCTGTTCTACCTCCCCTCCGTGCTTCAAAGCCAGAGACGGAATTTTTGACCTCAAAGAAGCTGGCTGAATGAAAAGTCGGGCAAACAGCCACTGGAAGGGGTTATTATGCATTTGTCACGTGATGGCCACTGCAAAAGGGCTGAGGATGTCACAGCCTGAGGCTACTTGCTGACAATGCAAAGACAGGGATGCCCTGTGACAATCTGTAACCCAAGACAGTGGACTCTTCCCAGACTGTATACGTGGTGTTTCTGGTTTTTGGGATAGTTTCCATGCTGCTCTCAGCATCATACGTGCAGCCTTCACGCTAATAAGACTTGAGCCAAGGGCGTGTCAATCCTGAAAAATAAGGTCTAGGAAGACTGAATAAACCTTTTGTGTAATTTAATTCCTTTGGTTGGAAAACACTTGAGTGCCAAGGTAACCTTCATAAATATTTCTAATGCACTGAACTAGCATTTTAAAGGCAAAAAAATGACAACGTACATCGATCTAAACCTTATACTTTAAAGTTTTCCCCTTCTACTCCCACTCAAGAACAAAGCGAAAGAATGCAATTCTAATACTGGGTATATATCTATTTTGGCAGTTAGTAAAACAAACATTAGAAATCACACCATGTCCTTTTCACTTGTAGCAGTCGTATAAAACAATAAAACTCTCAGTGCAATTACCTTAAATTTATTTTTCTTCTCACAGTTCAACAGAAAAGGTTCTCACACAATAATTAGTGTTGAACTCATGATGTATTAGAAGGAGTTACTGAGACAGCAAACAATGCTGATAAAAATAAATACAAAGATCTGTTTAAAAATCTTCACAAAGAACTTTAGAAATGATCTGCAAAAGAATTAGATATTGTGTTATAGGACTGATTAATGGAGAAAGCACACTGCATAATGCATTTCACTAACAGAACACTTTACTGCTATTTTTGAACCAAAATGGCCAAACCCAGATATTTGGTCAGAAATGCAGTTGCAGTTTATTAGTGGTTCAAATAATTAAGATAATGGAATAAAATACATCGCGCCATGTATCCCATTCCAAAGCCATTTACCATAGTAATAGACAAGCACTGGTTAGTACTAGAATACTAAGCTTTTAGGGGTTAGAGAAGACCTTGTTGAATTATTTCTTTTCCTAACAGACCAGTCATGTAAATATTGTGTCATTTCCATCTTCCTCAACACTGCAGCCCAAACCACTCTAATTTTAAGCCCGATCAGAAATATTCTTGATAGAAGTGTACAAGATATAAGGTGCAAGAGTGCAAGAATACACAGAATACACATTACAGGAACACCTGCCGGCTCTCACTTGGTGGTTGAAGTCCCACTACAAATACAATGAAGGAGTCTAAGAAAAAGATTCTGCTTGACTGACCATACTACTTGAACATATGAATGGCCCAAAGGGCAAGAGAGCAAATAAAACCAGTCAGGAAGCTGAGCGTTACTGAAGTAAATTAAAGTACCAGATTTGAATATAGCTGTGATTGTACATAAGTTTAAAATATTACTGAAATGTGACTGTTCTCTTAATGAAATTGAGATCTGTAAGCCATCTATTGGAAAGGGAAAAACAGATAAGAAATTAATCTAATTCTGTTGGGTGGCAGAATTATGATGTCAGAAGTAAATTAAGCCAAAAAGTTCACTGCTTCATCTAATTAGCTGAAACACTAGATCTGCCTGAAAGTTCTTAAAACATTTTAGTATGTTGGCTCTCATGATTATGTAATAACTGTGAAACACAAGCCTCTGACGATGACAGCCATACAAGCTAGAGTGGAAAATAAGTCTGAACGAACAATGAAATGTAATTATTGAACAGAACTCATGCATAAATTCAAGCCATATTGATATATTTTCACTTGATACAAACATCGCTTCAGAAAGAGTACTCAGAATATGCAATAGAAGTTTAGAAATCACAGCACTAGAGATCCTGAAGGAAGTTACTTAGGAATAATGACAATATCAACAGGAAAACATTGCAGAACCATATATATTTCCTCTATTTACACTGCTGACTTTTCAGAATAACTCTTGCAACTACTAAAAAACCCCCAAACTATACAAAAAGCAATGATCTGAAGTGCATGCTTCCCACAAATGCTCTGTCAAGTTATAACAGATGCCTTTCCCATTTCACTCAACCTTACAGCACAAACCGCACCCATAATTTAAATATGCAAGCTAAATGATTCCTTCTAACAGTGTTATTCACCCACATGAAACCCCAAAGTGTAACAGATGCAAAGCTTATTTTCTCCTCAACTGTTTTTATCTTTTCTTAGGCTTTTAATTCTAAAAACATCCCCTCAAAACAACATCTACTATACATATTATAAAAATGTCAAGCACGGAGCTTATGGGCTAGAAAGGCAGATTAGATCCATAATGACACAATCTAAAAGAATTTTAAGCTTTCCTTTTCAAAAAAAGTTTCAGCTTCAAGTTGCTGAGATGATTCCTAATGTGAAACAAGTGTAACTGATGTGGTTATGTCTGTTAAGAGTCTGCAGATGGCCTGAAACAGTGATGTAAATGTATGAACTTTAGTTGGAATGAACGGTCCTGCTTCAAGGCTTGTTTTCTAACCATCTGCATTCATCTCTGCATATAACTTGCACGTGTAATTACAAATTTGTGAACATAAATCAGATAATTGCATGTACAAATAACCAATTAGACTCAAAGCAGAATTAGGCCATATAATAGTACACTCCTCTTTTGAACACGTATATAACCATACATACATGAGTATCTTCGTTTAGGAAATATTTGTTTAACTCATTTAGAAAAATAACATCTGATTGGTTTCCCATAGGACACACTGGGCAGCAGCTGCAATTTTGAGATCCATTAAAAAAAAAAAAAAAAAAGGAAGAAAAAAAAAAAAAGAACAGAAATACAACAAGAAAAAACATCTACATATGAAATAAGCCCATCATTGCTCAAGGGGTCATAGAGCTGGTGTTCATTATCACCTGTATTAAATTAAAGTCAGGTAAAATTTTCAAGGTCACATAAGAAAGAATAAAAATATTGTACTACTCAAGGTAAGTATTTTGCAAAAATACTATGGTTCTCATGGAAGTTTGTTAATTAATATGCTATTCTTATTCATAACAGTTGATAATCGAGTTCTATCATACAAGTGTATCCATTGTAATATCTGAATGCATTCATCACTTAATTGGCCACAATTCTTCTCATGAAATGCTGAAACAAGTCAACTGTCACCTTTTTAATGAAGCTGCCTATATCTTAAACCCTTTGCCCTTTAAAAAACTATTTATACTCAAAATGAAAAATTTTATTCTAGCTTCTGCCAGAGACTGTGGTTAATGTTCACTGCCCTTTATTCACCTTATTTTTAATTCTGAAAACCCACACTCATTAACTGTACTCTTCCAAAGAATTGCTGGAACCACCTAAATAAAAGCTCAAAAGTGACTTTTATTGTACATTTGAGAGTATCAGTAATGATATGAAATACTGAGAAGACTCTCCATTAATCTGTATAGCTGCAACTCCACAGCTGATGAAACACAGATAGATGGTATCCATTAAAATCCGAACTTAAACCTTTAAATAAGGTGTTTTGTATTTGTACATATGTATAAATACAAATCGATGAATGAATCAACTAGATGAGTACTGAACACTAAAATGACACGTTTCTTTAAACAGATGATAACTAGGGCCAGATTAAGACATTTATGTTGAGTAGCACTGTCCAAGTAACACTGGTGAAGAGTCTACTCTGACAGAGTGCACTTCTATCTGATGTCCGAAAGCAAATCTTGAACTAAAAGTTAATGAGGATGCACATCATTAGTTTCATGTCTGACATTCAGACTTCAAATTGTTTGGGACAGAAACCAGCAATTAGTATAACAATGAGTTTGTGCAACACGCAGCACAATGCTCATCACTTAAACTCCATGAAGACCAACAGAGAGCTGGTTACCCTTGTAGGTACCCTTTAATTAGTAAATCTTTGTGTGTATTCTAGTTGTACTTTACTTCCAAACCACAGCAAAATATGAACTCATAGGGAAAATCAAATTGTGGTATATTCCAGGAAAAATCCCTCATCTGTGTACCCAGGCCCCCAAAATCTCCTGTCTGTGAAATCAAGATCCCAGGTGTGTTACAGTGTTCCAACCTTGTCCTTGCTTGGCCTTTATATTCTACCATGGAATATTGTGAAATAAATTTGCATTTTATTTTCCTTGTGCAAGGCAAGGAACAGAAACGATCACCCAAATTCAAGCTCCCCTCTTCTTTGCATAGCAACACCTATAACCATATGAAAAGTAGCACAATATTCCCTCCTGAGCAGAAGTAGCACTATAGTAATTTGGACGATACAGAATACCAATCCAAGACTCCCAAGTCCTAAAAAAAAAAAAAATTTAAATTAAAAAGAAAAATAGACAGTACTATACGCTCAAGCGGAATTACTGAAGCGGTCCAACCAAAGATACTTTTATTCCTTATCCTCTTAATAACTTAAAATTCATTCATGCACTGCTATCAAGGTGATATTGTATAATGTAACACTGTAACCCCTTTAATCAGTGCTTTTAGATATGTTATTTGCAGCTCTGAAATACAGCCACTGCTCAAAGCTGTCCCATGCCTCTCTTATGTGAAGTTTGCCCTATCTGAAATAACAGTCTGCTGCTAATGTGTTATTCTAGGGAAACACTGAAAAGTTAATCAGTTGTTTCTGTTAAGTAGCACAAGCAGTCTGGTTTTAGATAACAGAGCTGACAAATGTATCTGCTTTTGGTAAGATTTTATTATTATTGATATTTCTGCGTAATTCTGGTAATTCCATTTGGATGAAGCTTCATACAATATAGGTACATAGGAAGATATCAAAGGATTTTTCTACAGAAAGACAGAAAACAATTATAGAGAAGTTCATTTTTATATGTAATTTAACATGTCTAACCATGACTCCACTCTGTATTTATTCTGTGACTGGAAAACTTTCACTTGCTTTACTTCCTTTACCTCCCATCTCCAAAGCACACAATGAGAGAAAGATACTAGACTTTGAAATTAACTTACATTACCACTGCAATAAGTCTAAGTGAAAATGATCTCAATGTCTCAAAAACATCTCACACTAGCCAAAATACAGGAATCCACAAAATAAAACCCAAATTCATTGTGCAATTTTAATGGCTCTAAATGCATTCTCGTTATGAATTCTGGTTGGGACATTTTCAATTCAATTCACCATTCCTTCCATGAACTTTGTACCTTCAGCAATGTGAGACTTGTATGACAATTTCATATAAGAGAATTTCTTTTAGGAGCACAACAATCAAGATGGTCAAAATGGCACCACAGACTGGCAGCACGCTCTTCTGGGGTACACTACAGATGGGCAGTATATACATCCATAGGGTGTCCAATGCTCTGTGCCTGGGACATCTCCATATGTATCATGTACACAGAACTATCTTTTGGCTCTGTCTGTATAGGTTGTAGCACAGGAAACTAAAATCCTGACTGAGCGTTAAGATGATAATGAAATACAAATTAATAGTAATAATTACAAACACATTTTCTTTCCACGCAAATTGTTAAGCAAGACTCAAAGCAGGTGTCAATTTGCAATTACATTTTAACTCTTCATATTTTCTATTTTTCTGAAAGCTGTAGCTTAAAAAATTGAGTACCTCAGTTTCTGTTCTGTTTTCTCACCAATATTTACTTTGCTATCACTCTGTCTTGCTCACATGCTGAAAAGGCTCTGACAATGCTATGCCATATGCAATAACTTAAAAATAAAAAATCATCCAAAATCATCAAATAAACTAATCCACAAGTTTTTTCTCATTCAATTTTGTTTTGGCTGATAATCTCAAAATTTTAGATGTTGTAAACACTAGTCAAAATATCATGCTTATCATGGTTTGGGCTGGGTCAAACTAAGAGGGCTGTTTTCACCAATGCTGTATTCCCCAATATGTTGTTTGTTTGAGACTTTATATTAGCTTTTGCAGTTTCAAGCTTCACTCCGGTACTATGGGTGATACCAAAGAAATGCTCACTGAAGCAAACAACACTCTGTCCCTGTTGTGGATCAGCACTTCTGGCAGAACTGGGCAGGTTTCCGCAGTAAATGGATCAAGTTCTTAGGATACAAAACCAGCAGACTATCCCTTTTACAGAACAGAAATGAAATTAGACATTACCCTGTCCAGAAACACGTTTGGTTACACGCTTGGCTGAAGGTCAGAGTGATGTATTCAAGACTTTCTTGACGTGGGTATCAGATATAATCTGTTTTAATAGAACTGAATAAAGTGGCAAAGTAAAATATGTTTGTAATGATGCGTTTTCATTATACTGTCTTTTAAAAGAGATAAAAGTTTTACGGTTTTCAAGCAGTACTTTCCAAGTATAGAGGCTCAGATACACAGAAGGAGTCTGGCAAGCAGAACAGTAAAGCCGTCATCTGTTCCAATTGATCCATTTATCCAATGACTTAAGAAAAAAATAATGACAAGACACGCCTTGGACTCCTGAGCACAGGAGATTCAGTCTTTGCAAAACCTTTCTCTCACACTGTAACTATTTATGTAAGATGTGTGTGTGTGTATATATGGTCTACATATTTATATAGACCATATAGTGTAGCATACTGTCCACACACAGAAGTCTCTAGGTTGATATTCCCAAGGCAGCAGGTGCTGTGCTCCCAAAATGCCTTAAAGTAAAGTAGGAATTAATCTAAACTTCATCATCCTCAGTTATGTACTGATTGGTATCATCTCTCCCACTGGCTTGTGAGACTGTGCACCACTCAAGTGAGCTAGGGAAATGCGTAGTATGTAAACAGGTCAAATCTAGCTTTTATGACTCTTTCACCAAGTACTAAATGGCGAGAGGTGAGTATCTCCAGTCTCCCCGTCATGACAGAGCCGTGATCTGTAAGGTTGATCATTAGAAATTCTTCATACACAAACAAACAAACATACACATGTATGTGTGTGTGTGCATCTGCCTGTGAAGTCCGCAGATACAGAGACTGCCATCCCTGCAGGTGATTAGCGGGGCACAGTAACAGTAATGCAATAATTTAAGAAAGAAAACGAGGAGCACCACAGTCAACTGAAAAAACAGATGTCATTTGCTAATGAATATCAAACCTAGAAGTGTAGTCAAGGGTAAACAAGGGGTAATAGTGTTTACTTAGTACTCATTTGCACCCTATAAAGTTTCCTGACTCTCACATATGCCAAACAACAACCAAGCATTCTACTTTCTTTTTTTTTTTTCCTTTCTTTCTTTTCCTTTCTTATTGTTAAGACTCAAAGTCAATCCAGTCAATAACAATTGTACAGTGAGATGACTCTTTTCAATGACCACAGAACTCTCCTGCAAACCTCTTTGGGTAGACAGACTCTAAGAGCACATGCCTTGCACCACTGTCTTGGAAGATTAATGACACATACTAAGTCAACAATATTATCTGCATGTTCCCCAAAGATCTTAAATTAAAGTACACATTCATCCTGGCCCAGCTTAACATATGTGAAATTTGCTTTTCTTAATGAGATCACATTTAATAATAATAGAGGCAGGCAACTCCGGAAAATAACAAATATACACTCACCCCTGTAAGCTAGTTTCCATAACTAACATTGTCTCAAATGCCATTATCTCTTTGACTTGTTTAACAGTCAGATCTACAAATAGCTTCGCTTATCTAAGAAATGGCTTATGGGAATTATACATAAAGGCCTTTATAAATAAAAACATATTGTTGAAGATTATGCTGTGTCACAACCTTCAGAGTTCAGTCAGTTTTCATGCAACTCTTTCCATTACGAGAACGTTTGTGCAACCTTCTGCTTTACAGAATTTCTTTATACTGGTACAGATAGCAAATTTTATTCTATATTACATCCATTACATGATTTACCTCCTTGAATGAAGTATTCATTGCTGTAAAATTAGCTTTCTTCAACAGTTCACATGTAAAACATACTAATGCTGTGAAAACTCCTTTATCATTTCTCTCTCTCTTTTTTTTACATATATAGCTAACACGTTTATCTTAAGATTTAAACCCTTTCGTAATTTAAACCCTTTCACAAGTGGTTTACAACCTTGCCGTAAATGTTAAACACATATGATGACATTTAAGATCACACTTTTTCATGAAAATGTTTCTTGATTTTATAACTACAATAAAAAGAAAATGCTTCAATGGACAGGTTATATTTTAAAGAAAAAGCAAACATACTTATTTCAACAGGCTTACTGCGAGTTAATTAAAGTGAAAAATATGTAAACAAAAGTCAGTATTATAACAGCCAGTATCAAGTTTTAATTTTTCTATTGACCTAGTAACAAATTTAAATGCTAACAGTTTGGGAGATCAAATTAAATGAATACAAACATTTTGTTTAATGACATCAGCAGTCAATGCAGAACATCTGTGTTTTACTTTAAAAGTGATCAGAAAATATTCTTTTGTTTACATTACAGATAATCAGGAGGTTTATATTTCTGTGTTCAATTTAAGAGGAAAAAAAGATCATACTACCTTCAGGGCCCAAGGAAGCAATATGTTACAAATGCAGGATTTCTCCTTTTTTTTCTGTTTTGTAACCATGGTAAAACAATAGAAATGAACTTTCCCTGAACCTTTCTCCTTTAATGGCCTGGGTCCATGTTGACCCAGCAAAGCAAGCTGGAACCTGATACTATCAAACTGACTGCTGCTAAAGCAATCAGATTCAGCAGAAACTATACACAGTGCATTATAATACTAATTTCAGCATCCCAGAAAGCCAGTGCAAAGGCAAGCTATTAAAGTATTATATTCTATTGTTTAAAAGTGAGATTAATTCAATAGCTTAAATGCACCCAAAAACATTGAGCTAAATGGCAGACTGTACAACTATATTGTTATTCTTTTATAATTATAATACTGTACCAAAGTGAAATTGCAGATAAGGTTCTCCCTTCCCCTCTCCCTTCAAAAAAAAGCACTACTGGATGAATTATTAGTAAACAGATGATTTGAGCCATTACAGGTTCATATGATCCTGCATTTGAATGAAGCATGTAATTAAATTATCAGGACTTTGTTCTAAATGTCTGAAAGAAGGAGAGCACGATAACCACAGTTTTAAAAGGTAGAATAACAGAAGAAACTTTTTTCTTCTTACAGAGGACTACAGGCAACTAATGTACGAAGGCATAATTGATTAATTCCACTAATTAAGATATTTGTTATTCCTGCAATAGTAGCTTGATAAATAATGTATTAGATGTGGCACCATTTCCCATCAGTTCTGAAAAGACTGTGATGGTGTCTCAAATTTATTCTTTTATTTTTTGGAAGTTGAATAGCTCATTTCTAGACTTAAGTGTCCAGGTAAAAAGGAAGTAAAATAAATTTTGAAGTTATGAAGAAGTCAACCTTTAAATAGTAAACATTTCATTACAACATATTCTAGTCATTTCACAAACTTTTTCATTTACAGGCATTGACTTTTAAAAAGAAAAGTTTTAAGGGGGAATATTAATTTAAACTAGCCAAAATTTTCCAGAAATAATTATTCATTCAAAGTTAGTCATTTATGGTGCTCCTCTGGAGATTGAGACATCCTGTCCAAGACCTATTCATCCCCTCCTCTTTTAATTCATCTATGTTAAGATGACATAAATCACTTTTGGGATGAGTTTGTGGCTACACTGGTTATATAGAGACCCTAGTTGCCTAACTATTAGGCAGCTACAGTCCTCACCTTTAACACAGCTACTACAGAAAGAGAAGCAGTCACTAACTTGTACACAGTAGTCTAGACTACTCAGCCAGAATGTGAAATAAATAGAGAGACAGAAAGGCTTCCTCAATTCAAGCAGAAGGATACAACTCTACTTTCTTAAAAGGAAAACTAATCATCATCCTATTGGCAGGTCAGGATAACAGCACTGAGACTGAAGAAGAGACTCAGAGATCTACTAAACTTCAAAGAGAGAAAAAAAATAATATAACATTAGTAAGATCACCTGGTATAAATCTAACATTAGTAAGACTATTCATGTGGGAGGAGGACGCGTGGCTGTGCTTCACAGATTTTGCTTAGTTTACATTAAAACACTATTTAAGCGCCGATTAGCACTCAACTTTTTCGGCTTATAGATGAACAACCTTATCATCATGACACAGACTCATGCTCATTTTTCTCTCTTGTCCAAGGAATTCTCTTTCATGCCCCTGAATAGCTTCAATGCGGGTAGGGGGAGAGTGTCCCACCCCAGAATAAGTATGGCCTATTTGTGATACTAGTCTTCTTGTTGACCAACTTGTCGCATTTTCTCAGACAGACATCACTGCTAGCCAGTGCGTCCCCCACATCCCACTAAGCTGTTGCAAAAGGTCTCCACCTCTGCCTCTTCACCAATAGAGTTGTCAAGCATTGGAACAGGCTGCCCAGGGAAGTGGTTGAGTCATCAACCCTGGAGTTATTTAAAAGACGTGCTGCTTAGGGACTTGGTTTAGTGGTAGACTTAGCAGTGTTACGTTTATGGTTGGACTCAACAATCTTAATGATTCTACGATTCTCACATTTCTTCTTTTCCTGTAACCATGCTTTTAAAGAAGATGGTGATGATTCCACCTAAACTGCAGACACTCGGTACACGTTCTCGTCATGTACCACATCCTTCACAACAATTACATAGAGAAATTTAATTTTCTTCAGTTTACAATCAAGTTCAGTGTTTGACAGCTGCACACACTGATGCAAACTCTAGACCAAAACGGGGTTATATACGCTTAAACTTGTTCAAGAACAAGAACTTGTTAAACCTTATGCTGGCTTGCAGCAGCAGCAGCAATCACATCGCTGAAAACACTTAAGTCAAATTAGCCTTAAATTGTTGGTCTCTACTCTGCATGTACATATGAATTTTCATCTAATAAAGTCACAATATACAGGGGCAATCCTGTATTGCACAAGCTACAACATAAACTACCAAATTTGGTAGTTTATTACTGCAATGTAAGTGTTAAATGTTAGCTTATTGAGCATACATGCATACCAGCAACATCTTCCTTTAGTGCCCTGTTTGCCTGGACATGTCAGACAGTAGTCCTTCAGAACAGCTTCTGGTCTAGCGTATTCAGAAAAAACCTAACACACTATGATGCTCACATAAATATGAATTATTATGTTATGAAAAACACAGATTTTAAATAGGAAACAAAGATGTTTTATGGGGGAGGAAGGAGTGAGAAGTGACACTTTGTGAAACGCAGCCAGTGACTACTAGGTTGGAAGATGCCTATTTCATTGCAGTTTCCCAACCTTCACCTATAATAACTCTCTTCCTCCGAGCACGGTTTAGTACTTTTTTCTCCAGTTGCCCTTTCCCCTGCCTTTTTTCAGAAATTCTAAATTGGCTTGACAGATTTTTGATAAGCCATTTCTACTTACAGCTAGCAAAGTTGAATTTATCTCATCTGATCCGCCTCCTCTGAGTTTATGGCTTTGGAAAACCATACTGTGTGGCAGGTGAGTCAGTTCCACGAGGTGGAGGCAGTGAGCAAAGAGAGGAGGAAAACCGAAATGCTCCCCTCGGAAGTGCAAGCTCAGGACCATGAAAGACCCTCTGTGTTTGTAGCGTGGAGCAAAGGTTGCACAGCACATTATTAGAATCTCCACTGCCTGGATTTGGCACGAAAGAGGTCCTTCTCGATACCCTCCCAGCATCATTACTTTGCCACTGTTGACAACAATGGTCACGAGCCCTTTTCTTCATAATCAAAGGAAAGGCTCCCTTTGATTTTTGTGGGAATTGTATCATACCCATGATAGTTCACAGAAGATATAATCAACACATCTCCAGAAAAAGTGCTTCTAACCTGCAAGACGTTGGTCAATGTCTCTACTACTTAAAAGAAATTAGAGAGAGTAGAACTGAGGAGCATACAATATCTTCTCTTCCCATGCTAGAAGAGAAAGGTGCAAATTTCATGGTTCTGAAAAAACAGGAGCTCCATGAAAACAGAAGTGGGAGAAAGAATAGCAGAGTGAAAAACAAGTTTCCAAGTACAATAAAACAGAAAAGACCAATACTCATGTAGAGGAAAAGATGAAGATCCAGAAAAGAAACAGAAAATTCCTTGGCAATGATACTCCTCAGTCCTGTAAAATGGCAGAACTTGTGAAGTATCAACAACTACATACTGAATCTCTTCAAGGCGGATTATTCTGCATGTACAGGATGCTACAAAGCCTTGTCCACTTCCAAAAATTGAAGGGGCTGCTCGCTGTGTTACTTTTTCTGAAGTGTAGATCAAACTCTCCTGACAGACTTGGAGAAAGACGGATATCCCTGTGTATCTCCACTTCTTGAAATATTAGCGAATCACTAGAGATGTGTGTATGAAATATTTGTTGCATTATAATATTGTTTACAACTAAATAAAATTACATCCCAAAATACAGACCTGCCCACTGGGAAGATTTTGTAAAAAATAATACTAAAAAAAAAAATAAATACAATGGGATAAAAAAAGAAACATTACTGCAACATGTTATGTACAGATTTTACTAATCACTTTCTCATACTTGGTGTTTATATTCGGAAGGAACTGTCTGAACATTAAAATATTTTTTACTAGTTTCAATAAATCAAATTAAATAATATATAGTAGTCTGTGATCTACAAATATCCTCTACAACTTTATGTATAGATCAAAACCAAGAGAGTTTTTATGCATCTTATTATGTTGTGAAGAACAGAAAATAGGAAAATATGAAAAATAGGGGTAATAGATGGAAACAATTATTACTGAGATACTTCGTAGAAACAAACAACTTATCCTACTTTAACCAAATTACCATATAAAAATAAAATACGGTTTAAATCTATTATGTGTGAGCATGAAAATATGATTGCTAGAAAAAATACTAACAGCAGAAAATACTAATTGAATCAAATAGAATTTTTACTCACTGAAAACTTCTTTTTATAGTTTAAGAAATCTGTGTAACTATATTGTCAATCAAATAACCTAAAATATTAAGTCGTCATTGCCCTTTTAAATCCTTTCAACTAGAATTCCCTAATTGTTCCCTCACTTTATCTCACTGTACCAGTAAGTAAATAAATTAACAAAATAGCTTTTATCGCACAGAATAACCTTTTAACTGAAGGATTATCTCTGGTTTATTTTTCATTTCTTTCTCTGCAGATAGCAGTTCATGCCTCATTGATTAGTTTGCTGAGGTGGTGACCAGAAATGAAAACAAGGTCTCTCAGATATTGCCAAGACCTGTAAATATAAAA
>VXBW01003241.1:92368-133553 GCA_013400375.1 Thinocorus orbignyianus | reverse complement strand
AAAAAAAAAAGCAAGCACCAAAGCTAATACATGTTATGCTTCCAGAATTCAGTTTCTAAGACACAGAGAGTCAATGGTCAGGAGAGGTTCATTTATTCCAATCAGCCTGTGCCAAGATGCAATTCCACTAAACAATTCTAAAATGTCAGCTGTATGGTTTGGTTTTGGTTTGCTTCTCATTTATACCTTTACAGGATTTTCCTTTTTCTTTCTTTTTTTCTCATTAAGTTTCAGTTTTAAAAGGTGCCAGCACCAACGATAAAGATGTGTTACAGAGGCGTGGATCAGTGCTGTTTCAAACCAGGTTTTTACATGTCTTTCTACAAGAAATTATTTCAAAACACCGAATTCCTTTTTGAAAATTCAAGAACATGGTCTTCAGTAAAAAGTTAATTCGGGTTTGTTTAGGGTTTTTTTGTGTTTTCAACTTGCATTTTTAGAAGAAAATTTCAGTTTTCATGGAAGTAGCCAGATAAACAGCTACATATCTCCAATTCCTCTATCCACCGTATTTGGTAAGTCTCATTACTTAATCAAAGGGACCATGATTTCAAGTGCAATGGAAATTCAGCTGCTCTGGTTACTTAGACTTCAGCCTCTTTATCAAGTATACATTTATCACCAACTGGGACGATACTTTCTCTGAAGTGAAAAACTGAATTTATCAACATAGTTCCCTTTAGATTTAAAAAAAAAATTAAAAAAAAAATAATTAAAATCTATGTTACCAGTGCTATCAAGCACGGAACATTAATACTAAAGCAACACACAAATATTAATCATATATTAGAAGGATCAAGATCTCAGAAAAGAGATACTGTGAAACATGCATATGCTGATACATTTCAAAGAGTGTTGAACAACCTATCTAAACAGTCACATAGTTCTCCTGCCATTTGATGCCAGTGAAATTTTACGACTGGCCTCTGCAGAAGAAGAGATAAGAGTCACACAAGGTGGATCACACAGCCAGTTCTTAAACATGAAAATTTCACTGACACACCGTCTTGGATAGAGATGGTAAATTTTTCAAGAGGCAATCTCACAGCCCTTTCCTTTTCATTTGCCATACAAATATGAAACATTAACCACGATTAATATTAGCATGCTCTGAAAATTTTAACTTAACTCCATGAAAACAAAGATAATGCAATGCTAATTTTTTCAGACCTCTGTTACCTCAACCTTGCTGCATTTATAAACAGATTAAAAGATAATAATTTGCATACAAGCTGTACATGGACTTCTCCAGCATCTGAACAACTGATTTCAGACAAGTGCTATATGCAGAACAACATTTCAGGTAAAAGAATCTGTCACTATGGCACGTAACATAATTCATTCACTTTCAGCATTGGCACAACATGATAAATCAAAAATAGCAGGAAAGCAGTTTTTTAATGTCCTTGAAGTAGGCATCAAGCATTTGTTGTGTTTTAACGTTAATTAAGCTCAATCTGATAACGTGTTTTAATTACACAACACAGACTACTGTTCATATGAAGTATCCTCCTGGTAAAAATGAAGGCCCTCATTCAAGAAATTGCTTAATCATGTGCATAAATTCCTTCAAATTTAGGACAGAAAGTCTCTTTGATTAAAAATAAAATGTCCAAGTTCTACCACTGATTTAAGAGGTCGCTTTCACTGCACAGCTGAAAAGGTGAATTTTAGACCAAGACTATGTTCCATGAAACCACCCTCCTCTTACTTCTATTCAAAATAAAAACACAGTAAGTGAAAGAATCAGATTATCACACCTCATGTGATTTAGCAGGTTCTGATGAGCTGACAATAAACACAACATTCACATGTGCATTCATCCATCCATACGTAACATCTAACTTTTACTGTTTTAAGATAATGAAGTAAAGTTCACAATGGCTTGTCATGGCAAATGTGTTTTTTTTCTCTCAAATTTACTTCTTTTTTAAATAAATAAAAGTTGAAAAAGAAACCTATCAAAAGCGGTTAAGAAGTAGCATGGATTATCACTAATTTTTAGATTCTATTACTCCCTTTTCCACCTTAGTAGTACTGAGCAGTTACAGTTCTAGTTTCAGACATAAGGGGAAAAAATTATTTAATTAAAACACTACCAGTACCCAGGTACTGAACACCACAAAGACTCTGCTGAAAGCATACAGGAGTGGATTTCCTATATTTTTTGCTAAACAAGCATAAATAAATGTTGTTTGCCTAAAAACATTTTAAAATAATATTTAACGCATGAGAAAATACTATAGGTGTCCACCCACTCTCTTTGTGCTTTGGTCTATTACATTTTCCTATTATTTAGAATTTTCTTAGCTGTTTTTATTTAACCTATTTCTATGTGAACTTAAATCAATGCATGTCAAAATATTAAAGTTTCTGATGTTTATCCCATGACTCCAACAACACACTGATGTAAGATGGTATTGCACAATCAAGACAACAGTCTGTAGATTCTATAGGATTTCAGCTTATTATAGATTTCCATTTATTTTCTTCTTTAAAATACCAGAATAATGTATTACTAATAGAGTCAGAACATGTTCACAGAACGCACGTAACTAGAGAAACACTTTTATTTCTATCTTATTAACTGAAGCAATAATTTTCACAGCATCCATCTGCTCAAAACTTAGTATCAGAGAAATGTTAACATGAAAATGCCCATAAAAGCTCTCAGAACTGATAAAACAGGAAATTTTCTTAACTATTTTTAATTTTTAGCCAACGCTTTCATCTGCCTCTCAATCCATCAAATCTAGATAGAGTTATATTTTAAAGAAATAGAAAAAGTATTAATGTTGAACCCTTAGAATACCGCATTGTTTAAGTTTTGCATGTTATGAACTAGATAGTGTCTCTATTTTAATGAATTATGAGCCCTTTGCCTGTTAAGTTGTCCTTGATCTAAAGATTATGCTCCCGCTAAAGGTACATTATACAAATGTCTATATTCAGTCATCTTTTGTCAATGCTTTACTATCCATTTAAAAGATCAAGATCAACATAAAGGTAATAAAATGATACATAATAGCAGACAGTTATGTTCTCTGTACTTTACTTATCAGTTCTAACTAAGATGTCTTTATCAAAAGGTTCATTTTCATGCAGTAGTGAGTTTATATCAATCAGTTATCCCTTACACCTGTCAGAACGTTCCTACACCCAGATAAATGTGACTGTTATCAGATACTGGTAGAAGGATAATGTAAAACTGCTTTATGAAAACTATTCTTTATTACTTCCCCACAGATGTTTCCTGTTATAAATATCCTACATTGTAACAAACAATACTAATGGCATTATCTGAATAAAGAACCAAAGAAGAAAAGTCACCTCAAGACACAGCCCTTCAATGCCAGAAGTAAATTTATCATTACCCTGTCAGCATTTTGCAGTATATATAGAAAGCACCACATATGCAAAGCACCACATATGCAAAGCACCAAATGCGTTCTTCATACATTTCTCAAAACAATAAAGAAAATTCATGAAAAAAAAAATGTTCGGTTATCACAGCCAAATCGATTAAGTGGACCTGAGTGAGTTATATTATACCAGTAACTCTAAAGCAAAGCTCCCCACTAACCAAAGGGGTCCCTGTTTAAAAACTGAGGGCACAATAATTTCATATGCATTTACATAAGACAGCTTTTTTTAATGTTTCAATTCCATCACAATAAATCTGCACCTAACCTAAAAGATATTTAATATTTTCTTCTGCTTATGTGAAAATTTAAGAAACTAATATAGATGGACATAAACTGAAGCAGCCACAATCCAAAAATATAAGTTGAGTATCAGAAGGAAATACAAAAAAATAACACATCTTTAGTCCAATGAAGCCTTGACAGCACTATAGAATTACAAAGGAAAATTTATATTTTTTGTTCTACTCATTCTAGTAATAAATGTGCTTTTCTACAACTCTGAAATGAAGCTCACTCTTTACGGAGTAACAATTTATATTCAAAATTTTATACAAAACTTGGTTGAGCACGCTCTGTCCCATGGATATTAAATTTAAAAAAATGAGTCTTTCTACTGTTTCATATTTTCATTGCTGGTTGTGAAGCAATGACTGCAAAAGAACAGTGCATAAACCTCATATCAAACTCTTAATGAGTTAATTAACACTGCAGTAGGTTCAAGGAAGCTTCTGACCCAACATTAGGGCAAGAGAAATTCAGAAAATACTTAAGTAAACATGAATTAGAAATAGATGAGCTAAGCAGTACTACATTTTAATTTTGTATTCAAGTGCTCTGGATATAGATTTTTCTTAATCTCTTTTGCTCAATTATCATTTTGTCTGCTTTGGAACAACAGTTGCAAGAAGACTGGAATATTTTTTCGTGTTCCTGCAACTTCATTTGTAGGTATCTGTGAAGAGATCTTCTAAGGTTATGTTTCATAACATTTTCTAAGTGAATCATAGCAGGTATCCCTATATTGCCTACAGCAGCAGCAGCAGCGTGGTGAGAAAAATTTACAGTCTTTTGCCAATGGCAGTTGCATAGCAGCTTCCAGCCTCTGCACATCAGTCTGCTCTACAATAAAGTATAAATCTTCCATTTAAAGCAAGTCCCAAAACAAAATCGTTATATGGTACCAACTAGAGACATCCACAACGCGTAATATAAGCCACCATGACATTGCAAGACAACAGTCACCTTAGCAATGTCAGTAATATATTCTGATTTTTAATAATCTTTACTTTCAGTTTAGATGGCCGTTGAACAAGCAGGAAGCCATGATGTCGTGAAACTGAAAGTATACCAAAACTGGATAACAAAGTGGGGGCTGGAACTGCTATAGCTTTTGATCTTTACATTCCCTCTGCTTTGTTTGAAAGAGGTCAGGAACTTTTTTCTTCTCAGATATGTACTAGTATCTCTGAGATCTGCCAACTATTCCCATGACTCACACCTTTCAGAGCTGTTGCCAAGCCTACCTGGCGCCAACCAAGTCCTATATGATGCAGACAAGTCAAGAGCCGTTAAAAACACCAAATTGCATGTATAATTACTATATTTTGATTACTCAACAAATGCTTCAAATCTTCTGACCTAACACTTCTGCATATGTGTCATTTGTCAGCATTACTGAAAACAAAGCTACATATCAGAACTTTCCAAACCTTTCCATTCTACACAGCAACCGACCACACTTTCAGGTCTCCCTTTTAGCCAGCACCTGAAATTGCTACCACTGAAGTATGTTAAAAAGGAGAGACCGAGTGCTTTGGTTTTACTATTTGGATCCACTTCTCCAATATGAATTTTATTTATTTGTGATCAACATAACTACAGCTTATTTATATTGTCTTAAACAGGAAAACAAACAAACAAACAAACAAACAAACAAACAAACAAACGGGTCTCTAGCTGGTGGTTTCATTGATACCTGTTTGGACTCTCCTTGTTCTGATTACATTTTGCACCAATTCATGGAATGTTCTACATACCAATATGGTCTAGAAATCCTGCTTTCACCAACGTGAATATTCCCATTGGGTAAATAGTTGGAAGGCTGTAACTACAGCATGAGATAGGATGTGTCTGCAATCAATTAGATTCTTAGTTACCAAAGCTTTGCACAAAGGCCAGCTTTTCCCTCATCTTCATCAGACACATGCTTCTGGAGCTTGGAGAGGATTGAAGGGCTCATAAAAATTAAGGTAATTTGGTATGTATGCGTTTGGGATGTGGTGACTACATATGTTACAGTAATTAGGTTTATTTAGGTTCCTTCAGTGTCTCCAACACTGATTGGGACTGATACCCAGTTCTGACAATAATAGTAATATAATGGTGGCTTTTACAATACAAACACCTGTTGAAAATACCAACCTGGCATTAAATAACTAATATAACACTAAGTAGACAATGGCACTGGGAATACATTCAAACACCACAGCACAGCTAGCTAAGAGAATGAAAGCCACAATTCTAATATCAGTGCATCTTTACCAAAGACAAAGGAAACAAGTCAACCAACAGTATTTTATCAAAGATGTATACAAAAATATTTATCCACTGAAATGTGTACTGGTAGCATAAATCAAGTATCCCTAAAGTTACCTGTTTCATTTTTTCCTAAAATTCATACATATGTGAAGACATGGGACACCATGACCAAATTCTGAAAATACGTAGACACTGCAAAGATTTGTCCAAGATTGTCATAATACCTTCCAAAATTGTTAGCTCTTCACACTTCACATTAATTTCAGGGTTCTTCTACAATTTCCATTAAGGGTCTCCTTTAATCGATCATCACTGCTAACAATTGTTCAGATAGATTTCAGTTAGGTACTTAAAATGCAACTGCCATATTAATCCACCTTATCATGGTTTTGTAAATATTATAAAAGCATCTCTCATGTCAGTTATGATCAGATTACTAGGTGGCTTATGACACTTTACCACAGACAGTATCGCCTACAATAACTTTTCAAAATCCTTTACGTGCAATGCATATGTTGTAGGCTGTCAATATTCTTGTTGTATGTAAGAATGTACTCGTGTTTGCAATCCCATCAACATAAAATCAAATGCTAAATCAAACAATTCAGTAGCACTTAATTCTTTAGAGGTGAACATACCAAGGCCTAGAGCAAAAGTAATCAATCAGATAATGTATGCAAATCAAGAGACATGTTTCCAAACTCCTATGAAGACAGGCTTAGAGGGTTGGGGTTGTTCAGCCTGGAGAAGAGAAGGCTCTGGGGAGACCTTACTGAGGTCTTTCCATATTTAAAGAGGGCTTATAAGAAAGACGGGGATCAACTTTATAGCAGGGCCTGTTGCAATAGGACAAGGGGTAATGGTTTTACACTAAAAGAGGGAAGATTTAGACTAGATACAAAGAAAACATTTTTTATGATGGGAGTGGTGAAACACTGAAACAGGTTGTCCAGAGAGGTGGTAGATGCCCCATGCCTGGACATATTCAAGGTCAGGTTAGAAAGGGCTATGAGCAAACTGATCTAGCTGAAGAAGTTTTGGCTAGATGACCTTTAAAGGTCCTTTCCAACTCAAACTATTCTATGACTCTGTGGAATAATATATTCCAGTGTGTAACACTGCTAAAAGCTGAGCACATTAAAAAATCGTAAAGTTCAACAAAACCAAATTCAGCTTTTGCTTGCTGTAACATTATTTGTTACACACAAAGCTGAAACAAGATGGACTTACAAAGTGGTTGACGAAGTACAGACTTTTCAACTCTACCCATTACAAAAGACTGCATTACACTTAAAGCTTACCAAAACTAAATTTTTTTTATCATTAATATAGATAAGTAGAATCAAAAGTTAATCTGAATAGAAATTAGCAGTAAATACTGTGGTTACGGTGAAATACAAATACAGGAGGTACAAGGCACATCAAGTCCTAACTCAGAATCATTGAACATTCTAGCTTGAAAGGGACCTCTGGCGGTCATTTTGTCCAACTCCTGTTCAGGGAAATATCATCAAGACCAGGCTACTCAAGGCCTTGTCTAGGTGAGCTTTCACTATCTCCAAGGTCAGAGAATCCTCAGTCACTCTGAGCAACCTGTTTCAATGTTTAATGACTCTTGTGATGACTTCATTTTTCCTTCTGTCTAGATAGAATTTTCCTTGTTGCAACTTGAGTGCCTTGTCATTTTACAGCACTCTCCTGAGAAAAGTCAGGGTCTGGCTTCTCTATATCGCCCTTTTAGATAGCTGAAGACCTCAATAAAATCCTCTTTTCGCCTTTTGATCTTACCACCAAAGAGCCCCCGCTACCACTGCCTCCCCCAACAGGCCACGTGCTCCAGCCCCCCATGACCTTGGTGGCATCCACTGCACTCACTCTATCTCATGCACATCTCTCTCCTATGGGGGAGCCCAAAACTGGACTTGGTACTCCAGATGCAGCCTTGCCAGTGCTGAAGAAGAGAGGAGGACAATTAGTTTTCTTGACATGCTGGCTACATACTTGCTATGGTGGCCATCTATTGCTACAAGAGCATGTTGGCCACTGACCGACTTCAGCTAGTTCTCAGACTTCCTCTCAGTGGAATTAGTAAAACTGTCAACTAACAGAGATGGAGGCCTAAAAAAAATGTCATGTTTCTTCTGACCAGGAAAAGGATGGATTTGGAAAGAAAACATATCAGGAGGAGTGGGCTGAAAGTTCTCTTTACAGTGCCAATTCAGTCAGGTGGTAAATAGGCCCAGACGTGTGATCTAGAGGCTGAGGGATTCAAGCAGTGTAGAGATCTTTCTGCTCCCTCCACAGCCAAGGACAGGCACAGGAGAATGGTTCTGCTTAGATAAGACTGGAAAAAATGGTGATTCCTCCACGCAAACAAGGATGGCAATTCTTCTTCCCCATATCCAGCTGGCTAAAACCTAACCTGAGTCTAAAACAACCTGGCTTTGTCTATACTGGCAAATAAACCAGACCATTTTATTTCACTGGTCAGGATACCAAGTGGCACAGCACAGCTAAAATCACCTTCTTCCCAAAACCCACACCGGGTTAACAATTTGATGCTTGCATGAAACCCTGCCCCGGTGAGTTTAGCAGTATATACACAGCCATTTAAACTCCATTTGTGGAATGAAGGTAGTCATGCGGAATTGGCACTGTGCTGAGGATGTCAATTCAAATTCATAAATGCTGAAAGCCAAATCGAGATCTGTAAAAACGTCCTTTTCAAGGAGATCTTATAATTACCTCTCACAATTACAGCAGATACACTGGGCTTGATTCCTCTCACAACATGAAATTCACGCTTTGCAGAGAATCCATACATATTTCCACTTAAACAATTTATTTGTTATAAACTTTGTGCAGGTCTTCTCGAAAAAAGCTACGCATTGTAGGCAGTGCATCTGACGCAAATTGTAGCATACAGCTGAGCTGCGAATTACAGTTTGTTAAATATGATTACAGAGGCATTTTATCTTGTGGAACTCTATCTGGATCTCATAATTGTGAATTCAAAGACTCTCCTTTTTCTTTCACCTTCATCCATCCTTTTTACTTTTAAGATCAAAATGTGCATTCAAATTTAGCACAGAAAGAGCAAGTAAATAAAATCAGTATACAAAGAATAAAATATATGTACCATGTATGCACAGATTCTACCTACAGGCTTCAAAGTTCTTGTATGAATTGTTACAATTTCCTTAGGAAGAGACATAGGAAGACAGATAGATAAATGGATAAATATTATATGAAATTATATATATGTATGTTGATAGATATATAGATAAAAATTTTCATGTAGGAAGAAATTAGAGTTTTCAGTGGCTGAGCTACCTTATTTGCTTATTTCTCTAGGGATGTTACCGGTCTTCCTATTTTATATGTTACACTAACAGAACTAATCTAAGTCCATGTTAACTAACCTAGTATAAAAGTTGGAACTTTTTTTCCACCTCTCTCTATCACTTGCATTTCACAAATGGAAGTCACTAGAGTCATTAGATGGAGTCTCTAGGCAAATAACAATAAGCAATTATTCAAAGCTCATTTGAAAAGCTCTGCCCAACTGACATTATAAAAGTCTATACCGCAAAATACAAAGTCATGTCTGAAATAGCTCATACAGGCTGTGTAAAGCTGACATCACTGAATTAAACATACTTCCTATAAAGATCCATGCTCATAGAAGAGAGATCATCTTCCCTCCTACCCTTTCTGCATGTTCATTAACTGATAAACTATCACCACACAATGGGTCATTACAGGATCTCCTTATTTAAGATCCTTACAGAGCTGAAAGGACTATACACCTTTTTGTTGACACAGTCATCATCTGAAGTTTGTGAAAAGAAAATGTCCACATTCAGATCAAATAATCGAAAAAAAGATGTCTTCTGACACCTGTCTTTAAAACATAAAAGTGCTGCAGATTACTTACAGTTCTGAAAAGCACACACATCTAAGTTTTAGTTTAACAGAGAAGAGTGGGACAACAGAAATGAAAATCACTTTTACCTCTCTCTCTTCCCTTTTTTTCAACTGTCCAAAAATACGTCACCCACATTCCAAGTTAGTATCAAATATCCACTCGAACTTCCCACTTAAGCTATTACCAGACCTGTTAATTTTGTCTCGATAATTACAGAGAGTAATCGTCTATATAACAATGGTGCTCAACAAGTATATTCTTTTCCAATTATGCTGTTCTTCATGCCCATCTCACTTTTCCTTTCTCCATCAAAAAATGTGAGAATTCATCTGCTTGTTAGCATTTTGAGAGTGCATCCTCAATTACAAACACTCCATATTTTCTCCTCATATTCTGTGCGTGTCTCCAAGAAACCCTAAGAGCTGCAACACGCATCACGGTAACCAAAGAACACCCATACTGGATGAAACCAAAGACCTCTACCCATATATCCCGTCTTTGATGATGACCAGATTTCCTGAACCTTGCGCAGTGTTGTTTTACCATTTTTGATGGATTTTTCTTACCTAAACTTTAACTCTAATTTTCTGAATCTCTATCAATTTTTGGCACCTGCAATGTCCTTGGGCAGTATACCTGGCAACTTAAGTATAAATTGTGTGAGGCAGTGACTCTTTTTTTTTTTTTGGTTAAATCTACCATCTGTTAGTTTCATTTGCTGACCTCCAATTCTCTTATCAGAAGAATGCTCCCTTCTTATTTTTTTACTCTACTACCACTTTTACATACCTGTTACCTTTCGTCCTTTGCTGTCTCTGCTCCTCAGATCCATCATCTTTATTCCAGTCAGAAAAGTTGTAACATTTAGTTTTTAATGTGCTATTACTTGCTTTTGTTACTATATTACTTATAAAGACACTGAAAAACATAGATCTTATCACAGACCATCATGAGACTTCAGTAGTGATCTTTCTCAACTAGCAAACAAAACAAAAAATAGTTACTTTCCTAAATTTTAACCAGACATTTTCCAAATGACACATGGCAGCATAACCCCCTGCAAAGGAAACTTGCTAAAAGTGTTTTGAGAATCAAAAAAAAAGTTTTACCAATTGGATAGCCTTTTCTTGCATATTCAGTAATGCTTCTGTAATTTTCATCTACAGAAGCAGTGTTGACTCTTCCGTCGCATTTATCCAGTGCCCATTAGCATTATTCTTTCTACTGATTTGTGAAATACAGATACAGGTTTCCCCATTTTAAGTTCTCTGAACACTAGGATCATTTTTCAACATTGCAGTCCACCGACAGCAAAGCAGTTTTAAGCAGGAGGTTCCATCTTTGCATTACCTGTTCAGTTATTTCATACCCGACTTCCCTCTAAACAAGAACACCACTGGACCCTTGGGATTCATCTTGTCAAACTGTCCTCTATCTTCTTTTACTGACACTCTAGCACAGCGTTTTATTTATGCTTCCAGCTATGCTGGAGCATGCAGAGGAAGTAAGCACTGCTGCACTGTGACAAAGTCCACTTCTCCCAGGGGTTCTCCACACCCACACACAGGTCTCTGGTGGAGGTGAGGGGATGTGTGGGACTCCTTTATACATACTTCTTAATCAGAAATGACTCATTCTTCCTTACCCTTCTCCACGTCCTTGCCACTACTTCAGTTAAAATCAACAGCAAGATCACCCCTGTTGCCACTACTGGTACCCAGAATGTGAACACAAGCTTTGAAGATCAGCGTCCGTGAGATACTGAAAAGGAAAATTCATGACTATTCAAAGCTGGAAAAGGAGTAACTAATAAACTGCTGTAGTTGGAAAGAAAAATGGTAAGTTTCTGCATCTTCTGAAGTTATTGAATTACACGGGGAAGATTACAATTGTCAGTTGAAAGAGTTGTTTTTTTGTTGAAAGAGACAACAATTTTCACAGTTGACAGCTGTAAATACCACCAAATAAAAAAGTTTAGATCTTGACAATAAATGGAGGCATTTGCCTTTGTTTATCAAAAGGCAAGAATCACATACAGGACATGAGAAAATTTATCTGAAGGGACTGGTGGTTTGGCTATGTAAGCACTACAAAATAAGAAAGACAAACTCTGTCAATGGAATAAGGCCGGGGGACCACGTCTTGCACAACTTCAATGCCTGCATTTCTGAAGTTTGCTTAACTTTCTCTTCCAACTCAAGCAGACTCTAGCCACATTCTTGGTAGCATTATACCAATCTAAAACAGGTGTGAGAGGAACAGGATCATTCTGCTTACTCCAAAGACTGCTGGGAATAAAGGGCACTGTTGCAAAACACTTCTGTCTCAGAACTCGGCTTGCTAAATGTTATTTACAACCTTCTGTGTTATTTATCATTTTATCTCATTATGTATTGTCTAGAGATGCAATTTTCAAAATGGGGTGGGAACATCTTATTTTAGTGGAATTAGATTTAGCATTGAAAACATTCATATAGCCAATCAAACTTTAATGAACTCTTCTGCAGATACTATTTATTTTTGGAAAAGTTTTAATAACTTTTCCTGTAATTAAAAATAACACACAATATCAAAAGCCAGCAGCAATTAAAGGTAATCAAATTTGGGAAATTGTGTAGGAAGTACAAAAAAGATCTGTAGATATTTTGTTAAATGCTTATTATCAGTTGAAGTACTGTTTGCTTTGCAAAACAGAACAATGCTTATCATTAAAACATAAGAACATTTCTACAAAGTTCTTTGCCTGATTTTCTTCTTTCATAAAATGCACTACATGTGAAACAAGTCTTCAAAAAAACAAGGCCTAAAAAAACCTACTACTCAGGGTGCCTTTGAGGATATTTAATTAAAATCTAATCCTGCATTCATTAAGGCTCACATAAATTAAGCTGTCATTCATAAGATTTATGGATTCTCATTTGCATATTGCATACAATTCATCAATTACTCAAGTATGAAAGGAGCACATTTCCCTTGGAGCTGCATGCTACCCTGCCAACATTTGAAATGAGGGAAAGAGCAAGACTGTCAGGCATTCACACAAACTTTCTTCCAAATGTCTGCTCCTTGATTAATCTAATTTTCTAGCTATTCCTTACAAGATACAACAACAGCCCTTCTGCAAGTTTCTATTATTTCTCCTGTCTTCATCATAAAATCTTCTTGTCTTTTAATAATACTTCATGTCTGACTGATTATTATTTGTTTGCTAATGATACGGCATTAATGTTTTCTTGATATAAATGCATAATGCACACATGAGGGTTAAAATAAAATGATTAGTATTTTCAGGTTTGGGTTTTTTTTGATTGTTTTAACATCACTAATTTCTTAGCTGTGCTTAAAAAAGCTTAGGCAATGACAAAAAAAAATACCAAATGATAAATCTATCATTTAAAACAACCACCAGTATTAAGTCAGAGTATTTCTGTTAGAGTGCAATGGTAATGTGCACGTAATTAAACCATT
This sequence comes from Thinocorus orbignyianus, assembly GCA_013400375.1. Lineage (NCBI taxonomy): Eukaryota > Metazoa > Chordata > Aves > Ciconiiformes > Thinocoridae > Thinocorus > Thinocorus orbignyianus. Next base: position 120,194 of record VXBW01003241.1, on the reverse strand, counting down.
AAAATTTAATATTAAAATATAATTAAGAAGAGACAACAAATGTTTAATGTGAAAAGTCAGCTTATTCACAGCCACTGTAATGTGCACCTTGAAAGTTGGGGGCAAAGTAGTGATACAGGCAAATTTGTTTTTGTTGCACATAAAACATGCTGTGTTAATTCAATTGTCTTCTCTAGGGAGTTAATCTTCATTTCAGTGGCACAACTAGGAAGTGGTAGTCTTTGCTTGCCCAGTCTCTGGATACCTTCCAACATGGCATGTGATCAGGTGCTGAATTTAATGCATAACACTCATTCATGTCTGGGAGTTTCTAAATTAAAATATATGAATGTATCAGCACTGTCTAAAATGACTCTTAAAGCTTTCTCTAAATTTATTGCCTCATTTTATGTTGTTAATTACCTAGTAAAAAAAAAAAATCATAAAAATAGCAAAGATAAAGTTGCCATTTTCTCCAAGAAATGTTATGTTTAACAAATAAAAGGATGATAAGCCATGAAACAATAAAAATCCAACACAAAATATTTCTGAACTTCTTATGGAGTACATTTAACCGCAGTGCTACTTCCCAAGTTAACAGAATTATTTTTTTAATTTCAATATAAAAAGTATTGGGGCCTTTAAATATATGTAACATAAACCAAAGAATCTTGGAGCAGATGGTGAGCAAATTAGAAATAAATACTTCAAATATTAGTGATCTAAGGTTTTATTGTTCAAATGTGTTCAGCACCAAGTCTAGCTTAAAAGTCATATGCTGCCTCTTGCCACAGAGAGACTGTTGAACATTTGGACTGGATTACTGAGTGGCAAACAAATATTTTTTCTCTTCCCTCCTCCCCCAAATCTGTTTAAAAATGAAGAGAGATTTCATTCTAAACATAATTGCTAACATAATCCCATGCGAATAAAGTTAACTAACCCTGGAAAAATAAACAGATGACTAACTTTAATCAGAGAAATGAAGTCATCATTATGCTTGGTTTATAAAATAGATTTCCATTGTCAAAGATAACATAACAGGAGGGGTTTTTTGTTATTTTGGTTTGTTTATTTTCAGTTAGCTGCTCTACTGTAGACTGTTTAGGTCCATCCCTGAATTACTACCGCATTCATTGTCTGTCTTTTTAACTGTTGCATTCTCTGAGTTTCAAATTTCTCAGCATGAGCTGTCTGCTTAATTCTATCCAAGTAGTGTGTAATGAGAAAAGAATTTTCCCTGTCTACAATAATATAGCTTATTTTATTTCCTGAACCCAAACCACCTGTTCAGTTTTTCTATTTAAAGCTTTGTAAAGCAACAGACTACCTCAGTACATTTGTGCTGAAATGAAAGGCAGTCGGAACGACGCTGTGACTTCTTTAAACTCAATCCAATAAAAGGCATCACCTATGGAGCAGCTTCTTGGTTCCAGGGTCAGATGCGGTTCACGTCATAAATTCTCATGAGATGTTAAAAGTGACTTTCTTATTTATGTGAAATCTACTCAAAATATTTCTAAATTTAATACTGCAAGAGATCTGGGGATAAACAGCAATAAATTACTATAGAACCTATTTTAGTTTGAAACCTCCAAATCTTTATAATTATTAAAATTAACTGTATTAACATTGTCTGAGCTTGAAAGTATAAATCTAGGACAAATCAACTTATTACAGTATCTTCATGACCAGTCTACTCCAAGCACCTATTTTGGTGATAAGAAATAGCTCGTCTTGGTGAGACATTGGAACACGTTGCGCAGAGAAGCTGTGGAAGCCCCATCCCTGGGAGTGTTCAAGGCCAGGCTGGATGGGGCTTTGAGCAACCTGCTCTAGTGGGAAGTGTTCCTGCCCATGGCAGGAGGGTTGGAACTCAATGATCTTTAAGGTCCCTTCCAACTCTAACGATTCTATGATTCTATGATCTGAAAAACTACACTCTAAAAAGATACAAAAGACAAACAAGTATGTCCTGGACCAAACATGGCTCCAAACTTAATACTGAGCTTTGCCTACCACCATAAAATAGATAATCTTTCAAAATCTCTTTGAATTTTTACCTTTTACATCCCCACAGATTGAACACGGTTTGAGTTCAGTGGAATGACGGCAATGGAATAAAAACAGAGTTGTTGAACATCATTCTAGGCTGTTTTTCAAGCTTCACCCTTTACATTTGCCAACATTTTCATTTTGTCATTTAAATGTACACCTCAAAATATAAGCTTTAGTATGAATTTTTTTATTTGAAGAAAAGCATCATTCAGCCCTTCTTGGATATTTGGGGAAGAGGGATCAGCCTACCTACTGCCATGATTACAGCAAAGATTCTAAAAAACATGTATCAGATGCCAGGCTTATTCTTCTGAAAACATAAGAGAGGGGAGGTGCAACTTCTTACACAGAGTGCAAATCTAGAAAAGGAGAAATAAGAAATCCGTAGGTCCATGTGGTTACAAAAATAGGCTTGTAAATAGTAATTTTGTGTCGTGTCTCTTCGGCCTACTTAAATGTTAAATTTATCTACCTCTCTTCTCTCCCACACATCTGTAAATATAAGAGAAGGAGGCTGGGATGGGTATACATAGCCTTAAGTATACGTTAAAGTGGAAATTATTCTTCTTTAACGACACAGACAGAGCAACAAAGAAAAACAGATCATCTTTTCACATTACACATCAGACCTACGATATGTAGGCACCTGAACTGCTAATAAAGTAAAAAGTTTTCCCTTTCCCCATTCCCGTTAATTATTTTCAAATCTGTGTAGATATAACACTTTCTTCCTTCCTTTTCATTAGCTCATGAATGTCTGCAAGACAGAAGTTCTGGTCTGATAATACCTGCTAAAGCACAAAACCCCTCCTGTGGATGCCAATCCTGTGCCAGTGAGATTTAAATGCTGGAACTGGTTCAAACACCTATGAAATTTTCAGATAAAATCTTTATTAAAACAAGTTAGGATTGAAAGTGCATTTCATGGGAGTTCCTGTAACCTCACCAAAACATTATGATTTCCTTGCAAAAACTCTACAAGCTTTAAATAATTAAATGGTTGGAATTTGAGAAACAGATTAGACTGCTTGGTTATCAATGCCACACATTGCTTTGCAATTTACTTCTGTTAGAATTTACATATAGTCCTAATCTAATCCTCAATTTTTCAAAAATATATACAAAGCTAGAAACTTCTTCAGGGATTATGTAATCCTGCTTCTCTTTACACAGGTGCAATTACGGTACATATGAAGTTATTCACAGAGTGACCATCTTAACTAGAATTAAAAATACCAGTTGAATATGCCTGCATACAGTCACATAGAATCATGGAATGGTTAGAGTTGGAAGGGACCTTCAAGATCATTGAGTTCCAAACCCGTTGTCGTGGGCAGGGACACCTCCTACTAGAGTAGGTTCCTCAAAGCCCCATCCAGCCTGTCCTTAAACACTTCCAGGAACCAAAAATACCTAGAATTATATCTCTCATTAGAACAGTCATTTCATCTGTATTTGTTAGTTATTCTTCCATGCCATCACAGTCACCTGCAAAATGACATAATTTAAACCAACTCCAGCATCCATTTTCTTCCAGGTACAAGATTCTGAATGAAAACTACATTTATGGTGAAATTAAAAAAAAATAATATGGCCTTAACTTTATTTGTAGCTTAAAAAGCCTAAAACTGACCAGATGCACCTTGCAGGAGAATTATTGTCTTTGAAAGTAGTTTTGGGAAGTGCTAAATCATAGGTACCTCCACCTCAGCCACTTTCTCTTTTGTCTCTTCACAGGCAGTTTTGCCACCCTGTACACTGCTGAAGCTTTAACTAAATGGAAATTAAACAGGAAATCACACTACATACCGACATTAACTCTTCATTATATATTCCTAGTAAACAGAATTCACTCAGTATCACTTATTACCTATAGAATGATGGAATTTCACTGAAAATGGCAGGGAGATTTAAAACAAGAAAGCAGAAAGTGGTAATGAAAGATCATTTTTTAGTAGATGAATGAACTAACCAATCTATAGTTTATGCAGATATATATATATAAACACAGGAGATTCCGCTGAACTTAATCTTTAGGGAAACGGGCTGCTGGGGTAAAGAAAATTTGCCAATTATGTAAAACTGCCTTTAGAGATGGTTATTTTTGCAAAGAATATGAAAAATACATTTTCTTTGACTATCAAAGAGTAATGTCTAGTGTCATGCAACTACTACATAGCTAGTCAGATACTAATGTTTCACAACTAAGTATTAACTGAATTATACTAAATCTATCCGTAATAGATTGGATGAAGTATCAATTCATGTCACAATTAGTAAAATCAGTATCCTTCCAAAAAGCACTTCTTTATATTGATCCTTATTTTCCTGTCAAATGTTATTTAAACTCACCCTAGACCTTATGTGCAGCTGCAGAAATACTAAGCTGTATTAAACTGGAAATGAAACGAATGGTTCTCTATATCACTTTACAATACATGGGCCCGCGGAGGTGCCATATTTGTGCATTTGTGCAATGTGATACAATAAGGATTCTCTGTGGAAGCAGGTTATATGATTATCATCACTGCTTAAATAACAAGCTTTAAGCAGAGTGCCTGGAAATATCCAAAACAGTCTTGAAAAGACAAATGACCTTCTCTGTCTTCCTAAAACCACAGCAGTTAAACAGATTGTGGAAAAATTTTGGTACCAATGACTCATATGAGGCAGAAGAAGCTTAGAGCAATAGTTGTAATCCTCATTACTAAACACAGCAGATATCAATTCATTTTTATTCTGAACTTCTGGACAGCTTTCCCTCTTCTGTTATTTCAACCATTCTGAAGTTAGCCTTTTTTTTTTTTTTTGGGCTTGAGTTTTAAAATGGTAAGTGAGGCTATGATGATACACATCATCTGCAGAGAAAACTTCTTTGTCAGGTGACACTCTAACATAGTACGCTACATGGCACTGAAGGTTTCATCATACCCACCTATGCAATGTCAACTATTGCCACATTCAAACGGAAGCTTCCTATCTCCAGAGAAATCTTAACAAGCAAAGACAGTAAGAAACACAAGGGGCCCAAAAAGTCCCAAAGACCATTAAACTATATCCTCTTAGGCTACAAATGTGTTCTACACAGTACAGACATATGAACTATTTAAACCTCTGAATTCCATATGCATGAGTCAGTACTGAGCACAGCCACAGCAACCATCAAAAGCAACAGTCCCAAGTATTTGAATTAATTTAGTTATAACGAATTGAACAAGATCTACAGCACAGTTATTAAACTGAAGTCCCTGTAGGGACTTCAAACACAGCACAACATGAGGTGCACAAGAAAAGCAATTTCATGAAAGTAATATCTTGAACATAACATTTTGAAAAGATGCTGTAAGCAAAAACTACAGCAGAGATTCTCCATTCACCACCTTGAATTTTTCTGTTCATCTGTGCACCTCCCCCAAAGTCACAGATCTACAGACTTTCCACTACTGGCTTTACTCTCTCAAGTATCACTTTGCTCACAGTTTTTAACTGGTCTCTGTTAAGACAAACATATTTCAGAACCACTAATGCTAATGGTTAGAAAGGTCTATACTTTTAAGTATATATAGTATATAGTAAAGTATACTTAGGTACTTTGAAAGAATAATGTAACTTAAATAGAAATTCATATTTTCCCCAATAGTTTCAGAAACAGCCAAAATACCATATTACACAGTGGGACAGATAGTATCATAGTAGAGATTCCTACTATACATATACACTCAGAGGCACTAACACACACAGACTGAATTACTTCAACCAAAGGAAGCCACTGAGCAGAACTTATAAAAAGCATTCAACAACAGCACAGCTTAGGCCTGTGAACTTTGATGACTTGGTTGCTACGCATGCTATCTTTTCCTTTCTTCTTTTTTTTTTTTTTTTTTGACCTCAAAGCACTCATTGCCGTACTTACACTGTGTTTTTCATGAATTCATAGAGCACTAGGGGGGAGCAAGTAAGGTCAAACCAATTCTTCCCACGAGCTGTATAGAAAGGAGGAATGCTTACAGACAACAGGAAAGAAGGACAAGTCTTTGACTTATTCTGCCATAAAAAAAGATTTACTTGGAGGGACGCATTAGTGGCAGCACTGTGTGAGACGTTAAGACTTTGATCATCTCTGGCTGAGGCAACTTAAGGTGTTAATCGTTTTCAAGGCACTTCAACCACATGACATAGTCTTCCTTTTCTCTAGCGGAGCTTAGAAAAAGGAACATAGAGCCATTTCTATGCTTAAACTTGCAATTTCTACCTTCACGGCTTATTTGAGTTATTCTTACAATTAACAAGGGTTTGACCTTCAGGTTTCTCCTGAAGCGGTATTGCTGCCTTCTGCCCCAAGCCAGGAGAGCATTACAAAGTTGTAGTGAGTCCCTTGGTGAAAAACAAGTATATATATCTCACTGATGGCAGAAATTTCCTCAATACAGCTTGTGTAAAACTGCTCTTTGTCTGAAATTATCCACCTTGAAATAAAATTTCTAGTTGCCTACTGAAACACTAATACTTTGGCAAAAACAACTGATAGTGCTTTTCTAAACAAGTTATTCTGAACAAAAGAAAAAAGCGACTGCTTTTTCAAGTAACGAAATGGGGACAGGAAAAGTTTTGTGTTCAAGAGCCAGAAACAGACATACAGCAATAAAAACTGTTTAAATCAAAATACGCAAGAAAACTATCCACCAGCTGAACCACTGATACATAAAAACCTTTAGAAGAAGGTGGCTTTTTTTTCCCCAAAGTGAAGATTAGATATTTTGATAATGGTTTAGAACTCATAGATAATATTTAATGTGGACAATGCTTTCAATATTATTTTTAAAGTCTGACTTCACATTTTCAAGATACAGAAAAAGTGTACATGTTTTTTAATAAAGACAGTACACAGTTCATTCACAGATAGGTCAGTAAAAAGACCTCTGATCTTCCCTACATGTAGACACTTAAAATGCAGATGTTGCCATTTGAGTTTGCCACTCTATGATCTTTTTGTAATCCACATTGAGAAATAAGCACTTCTGTGTCACAATTCACTTGACTTATTTTCCATGCCTACCCGAGGATGATATTAATTACTCTGCAAAGTTTCTCTCTGCTGACTATATGTGGAATCGAGATGACGAGTTCAGATGTAGACATTTACACTCCGTACACTACAGAGATTAAGCAAGCACAGTCTCACTCTTTAATCCACTGATTGAAATCTAGCCTAAAGTCAAGGAGGAGATTAAAGTGGTGGAATCTGTACTCTGAGTTGCTTTGTCTTGCACAGAGTAGCCTCTCAATCTTAAAAATTAGTAATTTTTCATCTGAGGTGGCAAAGTTCCCAGAGTAAGTATCATTCCATTATGGATTTATTTTAAACCAGCTCTGAATCTGTTTCAACTTAAATGGAGGGGAATGGCGGGGGAGAGGGGGAAACCTGTTGCATGTTAAATGTAGGCAAATTTAACTTTTAAATCAACCTGCATCTTTTCAGAAATGCAACAATATCAATTTATATACAAGAATTAATAGTTCCAGGAGAGTTCAATGAAACATACAGAGAACACAATAAAAAGGTAAGCAAGTTTATCAGTCATGTGAAATTATCTCCATCTCTTTGAATCACCTGTACATTAGGAAAATATGTAACCTCCACTACAAAAGCCCAGTGTATCTCCACATCTTGCTCAGAGAAAGTGAGGCAGATACTGTTCTATTTTTCACACATCGCTGTCAGTAGATCCTGCTCTTGGGAAGTTTAACATCATCTATGCTTCTGTCAGACATGATCAGTTATGCACAGATGTAGACATGCACTCTTCTGCTCTCTTGTGATTTTTCTTTCTTTATTTCATGTGTTTTGACTTGCAGTCATGAAATGTGATACAGAAAAAAAGTTTTTATCGTACATTGACTTTAGGCCATATTATATGAAAATTATCTGTATTTTCAGATAATTGACATATATTTTCATATTTTTCATAAATTATGCTAATTCAGAGTGTATTTAAAATTAATAATTTACAAAGTAACGTGATTAAGAGATAAACCAGACAGTTGCTGCATGCAGATATGGTAACAACCACAAAACAGCTTGTACAATGGCACAATTGATGGAATATCACATCTTAGAATTTGTTTACAGGCCTGAAAAACTTCAAAACATTTTGCAAAAAATTCTCAGACAGAACAAAAAAAAAAGGAAAAAATCAAATAGCTTAAGTGAGCACTTGAAATGGTGAAACTAATGTCAAGTTTTGAAGTCTCTTAAAACATCATATGCAAAGCTTCCAGCTAATGCAACTATAGAAATTTCAGGGTTGAGATAGTTCACCAAATGTTATTCTAAATTAATTGTCTTTGTGTTTTTTACAGAATCCAGTAAACAAATAAAATTCCATTTGGCTAAACTTGGTTTGACCCAACAAAAATGATCTACAAAACATAAACCAAGAACTGGAACTAGACATTCTTAAGGATAGAAGGTCATTTCAGTACTTAAAATGAACTCTCTGTAAAAATACACAATACAGACACAAATTAATTTAAAAAAATAATAATAATCAAAGATCTCCCAGTATAGAAAGCTATGATTTTAACAGCATAATTTCCATACCAAAACACAAGGATAGCTTTTTTCAGCTAGACCTCAAGCACCCATACTTCTTAAGACTGTCTGAGGACAGACAGAGCTAGAGATTTTCTATTAATCTCTGTATTATGGTGTGTCATGAATTCTCTTAACTTCTTATCTGAAGTCCCACTACTGTGCATTCAGCCCTTCACCTTTTCTAAGTGCATCCATTCTCTCTTAGACAGCATACTAGGCCAGGTTCTTTCTAGTAATGACTAGTCTTGCTTGCCTACAAAACATGTAAAGCTTTGTAATTTTTCTTAGTATCTTATCAACTACCAACTTCCATCAGTGTTTCCGTTTCATGTGTATTGCGATCATTTTTGAGATCCCTTAACAAGTACTAAAGAGTAGGCGTGCCATATAACTTAACTGAAAATACCAGATTTGCATAAAAGAATGCATATAATGTCAAAATCATGGCCGCAGATGATAAAAATAAATTGAGCGCACATACAACAAAGGTGACAAAACAGTAATGGCTTTTTCAAAATTATCTCAGTTTTTAAAAATTGTTCTTTCCTATGCTGTCAGATCTGAAAGGTCAGCTTGCATTCTAATAAGTATGGAAAAGATAGATATTCAGCAGTAAAACATAAAGACACTAATTTTAAAGGTAAGTAAACAAAGAATGAAAAGTATTATCTTCCTGGAAAGAAGAAATGTCAGAGTGAAGAGAAACTAATAGCAGAGTTCATCAGGAATCAGGTTTTGGATCAGTCTTGTCTAATAATTTAACTGATGTCCAACACATGCTGAGGACACAAAGTTGGAAGAGGACTGAGCATCACACTGAAAGAACTGGGTGGTTTTGAGGAAAGATGATGAATTTTAATGGAGCAAAGTGCAAGGTCAATCACTCAGGGACCATAAATAAGAGAAGCTTCTGTAAGCCAAGAATTCATAAACTGGAAATAACCAAAGACAAGAAATATCTGGATTTATTAGCTGGTCCTTGGGTAATTATGAACCCCCAAGGTGACACAGCGATGAAACACGTACCATCCTTAAACATCAGGCAATATACTTCTGGTAGATCAGAAACGATGACTGACATACAAGGCATCCATTGGCTATTTTGCCTATATAACCTTAGTCAATCACCTTCTGAAGAAACCAATTCACGGAGAAATAGGTCTAGAGAGGGGCTACAAGCATGATCACAGAATGGAGAGGCTTCCAAGACAAGGTTGAAAGAGTTTGACTTTTCTGGTATTAGAAAAGCAAAAACTGAGGCGGAATATAAATCTTCTCTTTCACAACCACAGGTAAGGTCTGATGGGTGTATAAGGGAAGATTCAGACACAGAAGGGAACTGCAGGCTGCTCTGAGCCACAGTGTCATGAAGAAGCGAGATAGTAAAAACTACTGATCCAATCAGTTCTCTGTCAGCTCTCACAAAGCTATCGGTGCTACTGGCCATGGAGAGAAAAAAAATGAAAAGGAACTTTAACCTATAGGTTTGTCAAAAATCAAATTGGTTGAGGAAGGGCTACGTTGCAGAGTTCCCACAATACGAGTGACTGAGGAAGCATCAGGAAAGGTCTCGCTGGTGGTACACCTAGTCGTTAGGTATCGTGCGATATAACCATGATTAAGTTGTGCTGAAGAAGTCAAAAATGGAAGACTCAGAAAGAATAACATATATCAGTATTTCTTTTTTTTATTATTTACTTATCTGTTATCTGATGAAGTCTTATGGCTATGCCTACCAAAATGGTGAATAATTTCTTATGTTACAAGATATAGTAGTTCAACTAAAAGACATTTTTAGAAAGCATCTATAAAGATGAGCTACTAATGGGATGTGCTGATTGAAAGGCTTATTTCCAGTACTGAAAAACTAGGACAAGTGATCCAGATATTATACCTCAATTTAATATCACCCACTCTGATAAACTAGAGAAAAGTCCTACTTTCGTCTGCATTCCACAATAAGCAATTGCTTCAAAAGTCCATAATATGAGAGAAAGCTATTGAAAATGCTTTATTAAAAAGAAGAAGAAAAGTTTGGATATTAAAGTATTCTGAAACTAAAATTAGAAGGAGCTATAAAAAGAAATAGTACCATTAAAACTCCTTGATTCTAAATAGTTTCACCCTAAAAGTTACAAAGTACCACTTCTTTAAGTTCATATCATTTCCTATTACAAAATCATATTTTTGCTTAAATTCTAACATAGTTTCATAAATGTGTATTCGATAGGTAAGTGACAACATCACACCGTAAATACTTCAGAGAACTTTAAGATATTAAACCTTTAAAACGTCAACAGTTTAAGGAATCACAGCTTTGCACCAGTGACCCAAAAAGCATACATCTCTGTAACTTCTCACTGGGTTTTTTTGCCTTTTCCTGGTACAGATTATTTTTCTTAATATTCACTTTTTAAAATAAATACCTGTGAAATCCTTTAGAAGTACATAATGTTATAAGTTGAGGTGAGTAATGTTAAACTAATGGTAGTGTGTCTCGTTTTATTTACTTAGGCTTTTGTTTTAAACAAAAAAAAAAAAGATACAGATTAAATGCTCATTTTAGAAGACTTTGCTGTTAACTTCAGAGTTTCAGTCAAATTCCAACTGAAGATCCCATAATTGCTTAAATAGCAGCTACTTTTACAATTGTCCTTAATTAGGTCCCAATTTAGTAAATCACTTGGCCATATGCTGAGGTCCCACTGGATTTAAGAATGTGCATAGAGTTGTGAACATGTATCAGAGCTTAGCTGAACTGGGCTTTAACATTAGACATTTTTTAATTATTTTTAATTTCTGGAACCGCTGTAGTCTCTTTAATTTTCTTATGTTTATCCTGACTTCCTGGGATTTCAGCTACGATTGCTTCTGATTCTTACATACAGGCAACTACTTTTTTGCAACAATAAGTTTATTTCTCAATGCCAAGGATTGACCTGAGACTGAAAGAAGAATTTCAAAGTAACTAAAAACAAAAGTAAATCCACTGAGAGACAGACAGAACCAAACCTAGTGCCACCAAATACTTTAAAACAAGATGGGCAGCTCCTTCAATCAACATGAAATCTCAAACAGACTGGACGGACTCTGATTACCCCAGAAAACTAGATGTCATGGCGTCAGCTGGAATAGGGCTGGCCTTCTTACTGGTAGCTCATATAGTGGTATGCTTTGAATTCAGGATGAAAATAGTGTTGATAAGACACTGATGGTTTTGGTTGTTGCTACGCTCTCAAGGCCTTTCTGCTCCTCACAGTGCCCTGCCATCAAGTAGGCTGGGAGTGCACAAAAAGTCGGAAGGATACACAGTCAGACCCAACTGACCCAAGGAATATTCCATGCCATACGATGCCACATTCAGTATAGGAAGCTGGGGGAAGCAGGAGGGAGACATTTGGAGCTTTTGTCTTCCCAAGTAACCATTACACATTATGGAGCCCTGTCTCCAATTCTGTGAAAGAATTCCTTGTTTTGCTTCACTTGCGTGCATGGCTTTTACTTTACTTATAAAAATGTCTTTATCCCAACCCACAACTTATGTCACTTTTACTCTTCTGACTCTCTCCCCCATCCCATCAGGGGAGAACTGCACAAGGGGCTGCATGGTCCTAGCTGCTGGCTTGGGTTAAGCCACAACACTAAACAACTGAAATTTTTCTGGATGCCAACCAAATTTTATTTACTACTTCAACTTTTAAAGGAATTTCCTTTCCCTGCGAAACTCTGACATTTATGGAGCAGAAACTGTGAAACTTTTCCATGGTAGAGGGAAGTTTTTTCCCAAGGGACATGTTCGCTTCTCCCTTCTGTGCAGCTGCAATTGCATATATATTTGTCTAGCGATGCTTATCCTCTGTGCTGAGACAAGAACTGTCCTTTGGGTCTTGAAGAGCCTGCAGCGACAAGTCTCTCTCATCTGGACATTTCATCCAGGCAGTATCAACAAACCCTGCTTTCAAAGACCATAATCTCAAACCAGTACAGGAACCTATAGTAAGAAAAAATATATATATTTGGGGTTTTTCTATTCACCTCTGGGTGCTAAATAATGTAGTATGCACTCAGTTCATTTGCAAGTTTACTTAGGCAAACATACAGGGGGATGGAAAATTTGGTTTTATATGAAAAAACCTTCCATAACCCATGCCACTGAGAAACAGGGCTATCAAATCCATATTGTGGCATTTATGATGTGAAGAGAGAGAGCAGATAACAAGGCTATACATTCGCCCTACGCAGTTCTGAGTATCCCACCTTTAAAGCTGTGTGGTAGAACTACAGAAGATGCAAAAAAACAAGAATCAGGATTCAGAGACACCTGAACAAGGACAGACAGGACAACGTAAAATCATGAGTAAGGTGGAAAGGATTATACATCCTTTTCTCTTATCCTTTCATAATTTTTTACAAGAACTTAAGAGTACCTATTGAAAACACCAATTTGTTCCAGGTTTCAAACAAATTCAGGAAGTTTTTTTTTTTTAGCAACACACAGAGAAGTCAATGCTACAGGTTGTTTTGACAGTCAACCTCCAATTCCACTCAGAAAGAGATAAGTCAACTTAAATCCAGATAATAAAGAATGTCAAGATACAATTCAAGCCTGGAAATTTGTAAATCACTGATTGCTTAAATATAGTGTGTGCAAATGTGGAAGGATCTGTATCCTAAGCAGCCTCTACTAGCAAATACTGCAGAAAGGTTAATGGATCAGATAAATCTCCGTCCTTCCTTTTACGAGATGATAAGGGAAGACAGGAGGGAGCTGCCTGGCAAAAATCTGCTTGTCCAATCAAAAAGTTCTGAAGTTCTACCCAACAGAAATACTGACTTTTTAATTCAGAAAAGTGTTGCTCTGTGAGTCCGTGAGCCAGTAGGAGGCCACAGGGAAGCAGATTTAACAATTTTACTAGGCATGCATGTTTCTAGATTTAGCCTGCACATGGTTAATATATACTACACCATAGTTTAATTTTATATTATTATCTGTTAATTTGGTGAATAAGTTAAAGATTTCTTATTAATAGTTTCAAGCAGAAACACTCATCCACGTATATGTACTTCCTACATCTTCAAATGAAGATGAAGAAACAGTACTAAACAAAGAGCTCTCCTTGTATTATTATTTTTGCCCTCACAAAAGTTAAATGTACTGGTTCAATATATTCTAAAACCAAGACCAGTATTTTAAAGCAAGATACCCAAAAAATCATACAATAATACATATAATGGAACAAAATTAAAAACTCTGATTTCCCTCCATCAAAAGTTGACAGGAAAAAAATGGTCCTTGTTACTGTATTGCATGGAAATGTGATTTTCATTCACTAGCATCACAATATATTAAAATGGTCTAATGTATGTCTCTAGAATAATAATGTGCACAGAAATTAAAAATACATGTAAGAGGTTTATTTTTTAATGGGAACTGAACTACCTTATTATTTAAATCTGCTGAAATTTAAAAAAAAAAAAACTAAATATAAAATAAAGCCATTTCTTGATACATCTAGGTACTTCGAAGACTAGCAAAAGAGATCATAATAACACCAGCTGTCATATTCCATTATCTAAATATGCATTTCTGAAATTATTACATGTTACATTATCTAGCTTTAGCATCATTGTGTGCCAGTATGTCATACACACTAGCTCCTTGCAAAAACTGTTTGCGTGGAAACGTTGCATCATAAGAAACAAAGCCACATCGATGTTTCTAAAATAACTGTGCTTTTTTCAAGACACTCTTTCCACTGGTATCATAAAAACTAGGCTCAAAATATCTTCTGTTGAACTTCCAGGACTGTATGGACAGTAATCATGTCATTAGCAATACTGAAGGGGAGTAAATGAGAGTAGAAGTGGATCAAATTAATGTGTGGTGTTTCNGCAAGTATGTGCATAACCTGCTGGGGGGAAAAAAAAAAAAAAAAAAAAAAAAAGGAAAAAAAGAAAATACAAGAGAGTTTTTTTCCTCGTAAAGTTAATTACAGAAGATTTTTTGAAAATAGATATTTCACTGAAAAGCTGTAACCATTCATATATCATACTGGATTTTTGAAAACAGGAGACGCTTATGCCTAGATTCTAAAGAGGTATCTTCAAATGCAGAACGCAGCTGACCTTCTACCAGACCAGTGAGAGATATTTCATTGATCATAACAATACACTCATTCAATTCATTTTTCTTCTGTTGCAGCCTAAGGCAACTGCTCACTTTGTTGACATCACGATTGGCATGCTTACTAAAAAAACCCATATGGATAGATTTTTGTTTTGTTTTGTTTTGTTTTCTAAAATGTAAGCCATCCAAAACTGGGGGGAGGAAAATAAAAGGAACACATTTGCTGAAAAACAAAGCAAGTATTTCACTGTGACTTTCATAAATGCTTGTCTATGTGAGTTGTATCTATACTGGCAATCAAAATTAGACCACAAAATAGCATAATGGACATGGATTTTATTACTTTAATTTGATCATAGATCCAATAATGAAGGAAAGGCAGATAAAATTGACTAACTTAATATTTATGGGAACTTGAACTACTGAAGAGATTAGTACTTTTACCCAGTTAAGCTTCCAACTGTCAGCTGTCATTACAGGACCTGCCAAAAAAAGCAAATGATACCAATGTTGAACTTGTAACATGAGCGCTGGACCCTTTTAGTGAGAAACAAAACATGCAAGTTAAACCAGGAAAATGCATTGCTTCCTGGCTTTACATTAAGGACAAATCAATGCCCTGGTCCAGCCACAATAAATTACCTTTTGCCAGGACAGATCAACTTGGTTTTGTCTATATGAAATGTCAGTGGCAGGCATTGACAAATGTCAGTGGGAAGCAAAAAGACCCAGTCAGCTGAGATTTTTGAAAGGATCCCAAACCACATGAAATTTGGGGACCCTCCACTTCCCTTACATAAAAAAAAAGTCACGTTTCTGTGAACTTTGTAGGACTGGCAACATTCACAGTCATCAAACAAAAGCAAAAATCTCTCTGCCGACTAAGCAGTCATAAGATCAACAAACTGATCACAGTAACTCTTCAGTTCAACATCAATCCACTGTTCCTACTGATAACTGGGATGTCCACACCAGTAGCAGTCCGAATCCTTCTATTTCTAGTAGAAATGCAGAATTCGGGGTATTTTCAGCCAACAAGGACTTACAGTTCCAGGTGATGAAGCAGTCCATGATTCATGACAAATAAATAGATAATGAATACAGAAGGTCAGCATAAGACTATTAGCCAGTTGAGAATAAAGACTGATGCTCGTATGAGACACCAGGGAGGCTGTGGAATCCCCTTCTCTGGAAACCTTCAAGATCCACCTGGATGCAGTCCCAAGTAATGTGCTCTGGGCAATCCTGCTTTAGCAGGGGAGTTGGACTAGAAGATCTCTAGAGGTCCCTTCCAACTCTGACAATTCCATGATTATGTACTACTTTTTTTAAAAAAAAATAATCCTCTGAAGTAGATATTTGGTTCCAATAAAGAACTGGCAGCCAAGGAAAAGACTTGCAGTCACTTTTTCAGCAAGTGAAGACCTGTAGAATATGATGCTATAATTTTGTGCTTGTTGAATGATACTTGTTTCAGTTAATAAAAAGGAGCCCAGCATAAACAAAAATGTATGCATTGCTCCTGACAATGAAAGCTCCAGAAGATTATAGATGCTTTCTCATGGACAGGGTAATCTCCCCCTACGCTGAGAAAAATCCTATGCATGAGAAAACAGGTTAGCATATAGCATTTTGCAACTGAAGAGTTTGTCCAATGTGGAAAGAACATGTTTTAAGTATATAGTGGGTTAAAGTGTGTGTACGCATACATACATACATACATATACATGTGTACGTATATGTGCACACACTCACACAAACTTACCAATTTTATTTCATAGTGATTAAGTAATATACAACCTCATACGCTGAAAAAATTGTCATACAACAGGAACTTTAGAAACTTTATTCTATATAGCATTAGAAAGCAGTCTACAAGACATCCCTTCCCAAATGACTATGTTTCTAGATTATAATAGGCCTGAGCAAACAATTTGACGAACGCTCAAAAATGTTTCTGTTCAGTGTTTCATAAACTTCTGGTCATGAGTCTGGTGGGAAATATTTAGTATAATATTTCTACTTTGAGCAACCTGCTCTAATGGGAGGTGTCCTTGTCCACAGCAGGGGGGCTGGAACTTGATGATTTGTAAGGTCCCTTCCAACTCTAACCATTCTACGACTCTATGATTCTACTTATATCAGATCAAGGTCCGGGAAGCACACTCACACTCTAACTGGACATTTTCTGAAGCATTTTTTTCTTCCTCCCTTTCAATCTGGATTACAGGTTTTGGATTCGTTACTCTCTTTTCACATAATCTTGCATGATGTGCAATTCCAAACTAGTGAAGACTAGTGAATCCCAGTCTTGGTAAGTCTGTAAACCTACTGCAGTCATTTGCATTGGACTGGATGGCTCTATTCAGGATTTTGACCATGCCATACACATCAGCACCCCACCCTCACCCCCCTACGACCCTCCCAAAAAAGGCTGAAACTTTAAAGCATTCTTGCTTTCTCCCTAGGCTCTCCTGCTTCAAGTTGGATCAACATGTAACTGCTCTGAAGAAATCACCTCTCCTTGGGCTGTGAGCTGGGCATGGAAGACGTGCACACTAAAGCTTAGCCTTCAGCAAATGGGTATAAGAGGAATGGGGCATAGCTTCTTTTACGTGCACCTAGACAGGCAGCTTGATTTGTTCTGTCACATCACAGTGCCGTGCAACTGTTTCTGGAAGTTTTTATAACTCTTCTTTACACCCCTCATCTTACAATAACTGAGTTTTAGGAAACAAAATAGCGTAAAACACCACAGTGGTCGGGAGGTTAGCTCAAATGTTTTTTCATGATTAACCAGAATATTGTATTTGTGTAAAACTGCTTTTGGGGGAATGACCGAAATTAGTTTTGATAGGAGGAAGCCATAAAATGACCATAAAATTGTGAGCACTTATTCTAGGGAAAACTGTGTGATTTATAGCAAATCCTATCTCTGACATGAGAAATTAGAAGAGAAATTCCACTTTCTCTGGAAGTCTCTATGACTGCTCTGTAAAAGTCAGAGGAATAGAGTAAAATAAAAACTTGAAGTAAAATTAATAGGAAACACTACAAAAATACATTTTGGAAGCTACTTATTTCTGCTCCAAGAATGTAGATTGGGGGAGAGAGGGTCCAAGAGGGAAGGGGTCAGGCTGGCTACAGTAAGATGTTAATGAATAAACAGGATAACTTAATGACTGCTACAAGAACTTCACAGGCACTCTGTGAGGCTCCAGTATGCGTCTTAGTCTAATTTTGGCAATGACAAAGTGCCAGCAGCCTCTTGGTGCCTCTCAGAACAGAATTTGATGCCACTGAGCTATGAAGCTGGACTTAGCCGAGTCTCCATCAACAGCCTCTTCCACATCACACAACACTTGAATGAAATCCTCAGCACAGCTTCTATTCACATTCCTCAAGGAGAGCCAGTAAGAAACTTACTAAAATATTTCTTACTGCCTTGCATGAGGCAGATTCAAGTATTCATTTAATACAATCCTATTTTATTTATTTCTGGTCTTCCACCTTCTGTTTCCCTCCATTTTAATCACATTCACTTTGAAATAACATCCAGTTTTAAGAAAAAATTCATTATCTGAGTAGACAAACTCAGTTAAAAAGATAGGGGGAGGAAAGTTTTCTATTGTTTTGATTTGGATTGTTGAGCTTTTTGTTTTGCATTAATGGTCAAATAAATCAAAAGATGACACTGTACAATGTAAAAGTACAATCATGAATAGCTGTTTACATGGATTTTAAATATTTTGGTAATGTGCAGTGTGCAAATTACCAAGATATGAAGAGAAGTTCTGATTTACATTGTGCAAGAATGAGGTTCATACACTATTTATCCTCTGTTTATTTTTACTAATCCAAATTATTACAATAAAAGAATAGCAATATGTGGTCACATAATTAGCTCTTACAATAATTAGAAGGGGAAAAAGCCCTCACTGAGGCAAGCACGCATTTCTGTGCAATTTAAACAGGAAGTCCTCGATGATTAACATTAATTGAGAAAAGGCTTTTCTAGAGAAGAAAAAAAAAAGAATCCTGTGTGAAACATTAAACAAACTTATCTGATATTTATGTTTTTTTCTTTAATAATTAATGAAATGTAAATAGTCAAGGGAGTCTAGAGTTTTGCTTTGTAACTAGCTACTATTATAAATGGCAGTCAGATGTTTACAGAATACCCAGAACCCTTTTGTATGGAAGGAGGTTACAAATCTGCCCCTTTTCCCTGTTCAAAGTCAAAAATAATGGTGCCTGATCCCCAGAGCATTCATTGCAAGAACTGTTTGCATATTCAGTTATTGTTTCTGCTGCGTCAGTCATCTGCTGAAGTTCACTCTAATGTGGCCCTGATCAATTCTGCCAGCTGTGCTTAAGTGCTGTTTACTATAATAACATCACACTGCATTCTTATTTGGCAACAACAGCTATGACAGCACCTAAATGCATTGAGAAGCCAAGATTTTATCATGTACACAGATCAAATTGGAATTGTTTATGGAGGACAGTGTTGTTCTATTTCTGTCCTTTCTAGTGAATACCAATACCACAATAATGGCTTTGCCAAAAGCATTACTACTCTGCCCTTTCTAATAAGTGAAGGTCTTGTTGATCTAAATACTCTATAGGACATGGAAATTATTTCATTACGGCAGCATACACATTTGTGCTGGATAAGAGAGAGAACTTAGAAGGCGGGTAGATTAGATAGAGAGATATGAAATGGTATCACTCAAGGAAGCAAAGAAATATTTTGTTAATGTACCAATATATTTGGTAAGGTTAAAAAATAAATAACATAATTATCCAGTGTTTAAAAGGGAAAGAAAGAAAAAAATAAACCAGAGTAATTGAATAGCAACAGAAACGTTTGGTATAGCACAAAGGTCTCCAAACACATTTGCAACATTTCAAAGTAGTTTCACATATTTTTCCCAATATGCCCAACAGTTCACTTGGCCATATGTTAAGTAAATCAAATGTCTTCAATATACAGGCATGGTGAAAAAGCCATAAAGAATGAACCTGATCCTCCTTCTCCTGAAATCGGTTATAAATACAGCAGTAGAATCTTGTCCTGGGAGTTATTTTTTACACTGTGATAACACCCCACAGTATGCTAGATGTTTTCCAAACACAGATGAAGACACATTTCCGGACAGCATACGTATAAAAAGACAATGACAGATGAAGCAGGGGAGGGGGGAAAAAAGGAATAAGATGTCCATGAAAAGGCTGTAATAAGGAGAAGAATAGGTCTTATTAGCCTCACTATTTTTATTTTGAGGGAGAGCGGCTTTTCCATTATCCTTGGAGTTTATAACACTGAGATCCCCTCAGTATATTCTTTCACTGTTCAGTTTATCTTTTTTCTTCCCCCATCCGCTACCAGGTGCTGCTGGTAAGCAAGCCATTTCTTCTCCTCACAGCCCGTATTCAGGCCTCCCTCTCCCATAAAGTCAAATAATTCTTCACACAGACCACTGAAATGAAGAGAGAGGATCTGTGAAACCACAAACATGCACTCATAGGACCGAAGCAAAGAAAACTTCACAGCGGCAACACAAAGCTTTGAAGCCCACCCAGTAAAAGGTCTTTAGTAGGCATGGAGAGGTGTGAAGACAGTTCTGGGAGAGAGTTCTTAAAAATTATAAAGATGAGAGATGGCGGGATGAATGGTATCTAGAGGTATGGAGCCAAGGACAGTCAGGTAGGACTTTGAAGGACATTTCAAAAAAGATCAGCTTGATATATCAGAGGAGGTAGGGTTCAGAGAGAAGACTATCACGTGCATATCTGACAGCAATATTCCGAGAAGACTGAAATATTTCACCGAGCAGACTTCTTGCAAGTGCTTTTCTACACTGCAGCAAAAATTCCCTCAACTATATGAAAATGACCAGAAAAGTTGACTGTGTGCTACCCCAAGAAAATAGATAGAGGCAGAACAAAGTCTTCTAGAGAACCCATCTTGATACAACACTTGCCTGAGTGGTGCATGAGAGGTGTTCTGGGCAAGGTACAAGAAGTGGCAAAAAAACGTGGAAGGAGACAGAGAAGTGACATGGATTGCACAACCCTATCAAAAGTTTCCAAAAGAAAACACACCAATAAGTAATACTGATTAATATAAGTGCTACAAAAGCATTAAGGAGGTAAAATTTTCTCTTCCTGGCATGCTGGGGAGAAAAGAATTCAAAATAAATCCTGCACATATTCAATGGGAAGGAAATAGAAGAGTTCGCAGGAGCTCAGTCAGTGACTCTTCCAACTCTAGAACATAGATACAGCAGAGCTGTTTAAATCAACAAAGCCACATATGAGTCACATCATTTGAAGTGGCACCCAGCCATGAGTGACCAGCCTGAAGAGTGTACGGTCAGCACTAAATTTCATTTTCTTTTGGGGGATTTAAGGTAAGCTTTTGTTTTGGTTTGCAAACCTGAAGAACCGTGGGTTTTGATGGGGGGAAAAAAAAAGGATTAAATAAATTACTAAGTGATAGCGATATGCTTTGGATTCTATGCCTTCTGTTAACTTCTGTCAAGTTACTGGACTTTTTAGGGATAACACACACAACGTGGATAAATCTTAATATGCATTCATGTCATACACCCTAACAGCACAGAAGGCTCCTTCTGAGCAACTGTAGAGCAGGCTGTGGCTGAGTATTAAAAAATACTGCACACTTGGCTACCACAGATCCATAATACATAGTCGGTTTTCCACTAATATCAAGCCACATTACAATTTGAAAGCAACAATGCCTATTTAAATTCCAGTAACACTAACATAATTTTATAGCTGAAGGAACTGCAACATTGACAAAGATATTCTAATTTTTCTTTCTTAAAATCTTTGAATATAAAGAATGAACACATTTTATGTGGTTATGAAGAATTTGGAGACCAATTCAGAACACTTCTAATTCCCAGTGTAGTTGACTGGAGCTATGAGCCCTCCAAGAGTCACAAGATGCCCTTAGCACCTTGCTAAATAAAGTCAACATGTAACTTCTTTTTCTTCATTTTCCTTGTAACTTTTAAAATGAAGAAAGTACATCTATTCACTTCTCTGCTAATCTCTTACATACTGCATGGAAATGGGGGGTGATTATTTACAGTATATACATAAATTATGCAAGTCAGGGGGTTGTAGCTGCAGAGCAGACCTTTACTTTAGCTGGGTTAAATAGTTGGATTGTTGCTTATACGTATAAATAAATCCCTCTTTCATCAGGGCCTTACAGAAAACATGACATCCTTCTAAATTCATCATCAGGTTGCCAGGCAGACTCCAAAACAAAAATAATTCATTCAAACTGTTTAATCTACTCAGCGCAGATTGACAGTATCTTTATATATTTTTGAAAGCTCTTTTAACATTAGCTGATACTTTAGTGTGGGAAGAAACTAAAAGCTTTCTACATATAAAAGTTCATCGTTTACCTTCTCACAGCTATCAGATAAAAGCATAAGGGCAATGAAGCCACAGCTCTCAGATATATTACTCCCCAGAGACAGAACCCAAATGCATCAGCATCAGTAAAGGCAGCAGGTGTGAGCTTTGACTAAAGAACAAATGTTATACAAGAGAAAGACGCCTAAGAAGAGGTAACCGAGCCTATTAGCGGCCCTGTGCCTGAAACAGGAGGGTTCTGCATCTCCAAAGAAGGCTCTCGCTAGAGGTAAATAAATAAATAAGCGAGAATACTACTTCAGATGTTTTAGTGAACTTTCTTATGAATGGATTGCAACACACAATGACAGAACTCCCTCAATTCCGCTTTTCAATAACTCCAAGGCACTAGGGATGTGACAGCATGATGAATACCACAACAGACAGCTCCAATATGGTACCATTTTACCAGATCAATATCTCACTGCAATATAAGAAAAAAAGAAGCTGATATTAGTCTACACAGTGTATTACAGATGAGGTACATTTCTTCTTACTGCACTCATGCTGAACCGAAGCAATAATTCATAGATGCCTTTAAAAGGTTTGCACACTAGCACATGCAAAAAAAGGCTAATCTTAGCTTCAACATCTGCTTGAACATGCAATAGCTTAAAGCAGTGGGTACGTAGGATTCTATGTATGTATCTATTAATCTACCTATGTGTACCACAAACACAATGACAAACATATCTGGAGACAGAGAGGTAACGGGATTTATGTATGCTGCGCAGTTCCTTCAGGAATAGCTTTCTTCGGGAACAGATTACTTTACATATTAATCAAACAATTCTTAGCAAGTCACTGTGTCCCTTCTCCTCCCTTTTCCTATGAAGGCATAGGAACATTTCTAAGTGAAGCTATAGCGGGTACGGTTTTAAAAGTCTTCATTTGCCAACAGCAATCACAGTTTTGGTTTTTTTTTCCCCCTGTACTTCAAATAGGAAATGAGTGGGAGATCTCAGTTACTGCTGTGTGATAAGTGCTTGCAAATTTAACCTTTTTATAGCAACTACTGTAGCTTTCAAAATAGAAAACAAATATGATGCCTTGGTAAAAATAATATATTTAAGGCTAGCAGAAAGAAACTATAAAATAGACATTATCAGAATACGTGTTTGCTTTTCATCCCAGTATTCTCAGAAGAAAACTGATGGGGAAAAAATTATCTGGTCTGAATAACGATATTGGACTTTATTTCACTCTGATAATGCCATAAATGCCTGACTTGTATGCAATCTAACAGGTATTGTTTAACAGGTAAAATAATATAGCTATTTTTACCTCTGGCAATGAGGAAGATAATACAAATAATCACATGAATGAATTCTGTTGTTTGACAGCTGTCTTTAATTCCTGTTGATTGCTGTCCTTTCCACTATAAAATACAGAAGTCAAAATTTAGACTACTCTAGGCTTGTGTTACGTTCAAGAATACCTACAGATTATGTGACATTTTACATCTTTCTTAACTTTCTCACTCTCTCTTTTGTCTTTCCTCTTATTTATTTTCAAAGGTACCAATGCTTAAAGGATACAGAGTGTTTGGAAACACAAGCAGAAATCACTATGTAAAGTAAAATTAATTTTTAAAATTAATGATGTGTATAGTTAGTATCATATCATTCCTAATATGTAGGTAAAATGACTTTATGAAACAGAACTGTGGTATGGTGAATTGAAAGAGAAGCTGAACATTTTATCACAGCAAGAAAAAACAGGGCCAAACTCTTTAACTCCATCGCTGGCTTATAGATATGTAACTATATGCCACAGATCATCACCAGAGCAATAATTTAACGCTCTTATGAAAATGGACCAAATTCAGATGGACTGAGATGTCTGTATTTCAGAATGGATTAAAAATTTGAGTTCTGGGACACCAAAAAATTTGAGGTTTAGAACTCAAATTTTTCATTGGTCTCTCCAGAATAGGAGGAAGATACATGACTGTAACAGAAGTCCCTGCAAGTGAGCTTCATAGAAAAGTTAAAGAATTTGAAAATTCAGGAAGGAACTCTACAGTGAAATCATAATAGAATTCATATGCAAAAACATGGCAGAACAAAATATTTCATGGGCTTCGTTCTGGCCTCTATTGATGTGTTTCAAAGCACAGAAATTACCTACTAAGACATGAAAAGAATGAGCATGTGAAAGACATGAAAGCAATAAACTAATTATAGCACTGGTTCCTCTTTTCTTAACCTTCTAGACATATAAATGATGGGGTGATGATGAATTAGGCACCCGGATTCTCTAACTCTTTACGTACTTTGTGTATACATTATTTAAAGGGGGAAGAAGCAACAATGTTATGCTCTAAGTGGAAGCCTTAAGTAGACATAAAATGCAGGACAAAAGAAATGATCAGGAGAATGTATAGAATAACAGGATCTGAACTCACATTAAGACATAAACCATGCATGAACGTAATACCAAAGTATACCGAAGAGCAAACACACTCTAATTGAAAGAGTGATTATTTGATTACTTATGAGAAGCCACCTGACGTCCCATCACTTTACGTTTGACTGGGCTAGCAACCATGCTTTGAGTCACTCACTGACTTTTTTCACACGTGCTTTAATTGGTAGCAGCCAAGAAATCCGGCCCATAAGAAAGACTAACAGTTACCACTAAGTCCATCTACCAGGCTACCCAAAATTTTACCTTCCTAATTTGCAGTAGAGAATATTTCAATATTTCAAAGCAATGACACCATTCACAGGACAGAAGCCCTAATTATATAGTTGCTCTTTTTGTTTTATAGTACAGCATTCCCCGGATTCTGGGTGACACAAACAGAAAAGTTCATGTCCCAAGGGGACACGATGGGGTTGACATACAGATGCTGGAGCCGACATACAGAAGATGTGAAGAATGTAAGACGATCAGCCAAGCTGGTACTTTCTACATACATCTATGTAGGTAGAAATACATCCACTGAACTTGACAAGAATGTTGAAAGTTAGTTCACACACCAGCCTAAGTAAGTTGAGATCCAACTCATTAAATACTCCACAGTGATGAAGGGACAACAGCGGTAACTCTGATGTGCTGCACAGTATTACATCAAAATTTGTCATCTGTTCCCCTTCTAAACTAACTCCCAATAGTGAATAATTATGTAAAGAAAGGGGAACAAACTCCTAAAAAATGAGAAACCTTTAATGAGGAACATGCATTTTCCATTCAACCATTCTGAGATTGCATCCAGACATATTCAGCTCAAAGATTGAAGAAACCGAGTGAGAAACCTGGTGTGCTATTATGCACCTACACAGTTGTACAACCCCCACTATGAGCTGAGAATTTAGGAAAATGCCCAACTGCTTAAATGTGGATTGCATTAGTTTTGTAGCTTTATGGACCCTTAGCTACTGTAACAGAACTTTTCTGGTCCTATTCCCTTTGTTCTATATTGTTCATAATACCATAAAACCTATTTTATAATAAATCATAAGAACTTTCCCAGTATGTATGCCAAGTTAACGTGGAAATTTTAAAACAAGAGATATACTCCATGGAAGACCTGCAAATTCTCTAAACCAATTAGAACATAGTGTCAAATATTTAATTAATAAATAAATAAATGAACCTTAATTATTCAGGACTTTATCCTTACACTATAAGCTATTTAGGTTTTGTACCATGAGAACTATGACTATGGCTTTTATAGTGCTCTGATGACACATCAGTATTTTAATAAATCTGAATGAATATAAATGACACATCTGCAAAGCCTAGACTGTTGACATTCTTAAACAAATTTTCCTGAAACATTTTTCCTAAAACTAATCAACACTTCCAAAAGGCCCTAAAATATAATCCCCTGGAAAAATTATACAAAACAAACAAACTAACAAAAAATCCAGCTTCTTAAATCTAACTTTTTTTCTCAAGTAGCTATCTTTTTAAAAAAAATCCAACAGGTTATCAGTAACATCAGCACTGGAAGACAAGCAGTATAAGATCTAAAAGCCTAAATCACTTACGTGAATGAGAAGACCTAAGATGTATCAGAGAAAAAAAAAAAAAAAAAGAAAAAAAAAGAAGGAAAACTGAAGACTCCAGCATCATTAGTAGCAGCAAAGCCAATCTGAGGCAAATGTCTAAGACTTTGTTAAATATTGTGTTTATTATTAAGTACAGTTTTGTCTTGAATCATCTTTGTGCATTCGGTGATTGCTAAATAGACAGAGGCAGGTTGTACGCCATGGACTAATAAAAAACTGTTTCTATGGAAAATATTTAGGGAAGTTCCTCAAATGGAACATCACGTAATTACAGAGAGACTCAATGTGTACTTTTTTATCAAAATACCTAATAATACATCGCCATACAGCTTAAACTTCATTTAGGAGCTCTTCAGCAACATAAATTTAAGGTGAAAGGTATTGAGGACATAATTCAGATAAACCGGGACTATTTCTAGCTTAAGTTTTAAAACTCTTTTCTCTGATTGGCGTGAGAGATTTCAGTTTTAGCCAAAATACAATTTCTTTTTTAAAAAAGAGTGGCTAATTATTGCGGCTTTATATATATATATAAAATAAAAAGCCAAACCAAACAAAACCGCAACAGAAAGTTGAAACTGTTGTGTTTTGGGGACTCTGCCCCGGGGAGCGGCTCCCGTGCATTGCAATAAGGCAAAGCAGCGAACTCCCCCTCACATGCAGTTGTCGCAAGGCTTTGTCTCTTTTCCTGTAGTCCTGTTTAAATTCTCACCTTGCTCTGCCCTTGTCATCAAGTCATTCAAGCACAAAGCAGGGAGCACGGGAGTGTTTACTCATTTCCCAAGTCCATTATCTTACACATTAATCACTGGTCTGGAACTTTTGGACAATGCTGAATCTGTTACCTTTTATATTTTTATTTTTTTTTCTTTCTGGCTGCTTTACTCTTGGGTCCGATAGTTCACCGGTTCCAAGCTGTACTTACACTTGATGACCTTTACATCTGATTATTTAGCTACTCTTCCTTTTTTTTTTTTNNNTTTTTTTTTTTTTAAATACTCCAAAAATAAACAAATGCACGAAGCCAGCAACGGCGTTTTCCAGCTTTAAAAGTTGCGCTTACTTGGGGAAACCACAGATTTAAGTCCTCCAAATCCCAAAAGCATATTGAAGAGCAAACCTAAAGATAGGGGATGCGTTTCTAGAAGGGACTGGAGAGAGCTTATTTCCTTTAGAACAACTAAGTTTCTTTGGGAAACCTTAAAGAGAACACACCCTCCTTTTTTTTTTTTTTTTTTTTTTTTTTTTTTTTCCCCCAGCGTTAATGAAAAAGCGGTGAAAAGTTATTTCTGAAGGCAGGAAGTTTGTCGTTGTAGAAATCCATCTTCTAAAGCAGCATAAAGTTTAGTTGCAACAATGACGGGGGAAAGATATAAAAAAAAAAAGCAAAATAGGTGTAAACCTGGACAGCTGGAGGCTCTTGAACTACACTTGTTAAAAGATTTGTTTGTGAAACACGCATTTTATTGCCTTGTATGCATGTTATAATGAGGCATGGACAACTGCAACATTACACTTAATGATTGCATTTCTTGTTTCAGCCAGTTTCCTTGTCCTCTTGCAATTAACGCTTTCCCAGATCACCCAAGG
>VXBW01003241.1:844-91654 GCA_013400375.1 Thinocorus orbignyianus | reverse complement strand
GGGTTCCCGAGTAGATTCACGAAAAGGTTTGGTATTGGTTTGGGGATTTTTTTTTAATACTATTACTCACTTGGACCTTTTTGTCTTTCCAAACCTTCTGCCACCGCCAAAACACACCTTCGTTTTCTCACTGATTACTGCTTGTGCACTGGGCTCGATCCTGGTACTTGATGGGGAGAATTAGTTGAGGGACACTAAATATTCACATCTCGCAGGAAAATTAAGCATCCTGCCAGAGCTCCCTGGCATCCTTCAAAACCAAGACTTGGTAGTTTCATCGACTTCACGCTATTTTAATAGAACTGATACTATCGAAAAACAAACAAACAAGCAGGCATGTAAATTCATACAAGTATCCACAAAAACTCTTTTTTTTTTTTTTCCCCCCCCTTTTTAGAGTCTTGCACTTAATACTTCTGCTGGATACTTCCATGGGAAGATGTCACCACCTTTACAACCTCCCAAGAAGACAGGCAACGATAGGTAACAGGATATTTTGAGCGGCACCTCCTTCAGGACCCCAAAACTATTGCCAGTTCAGGTAAGGCAAAGGTAACAAACACACTTTGCAGGTACACAAAAGCACCGTTATTCCCTGCTATTTTCGGCAAGCACATCATAAAATTCCTTCTATAAACTTTGAGTAACTTGGGGTTCTTTTAAAGTAGCCAAGCTTTTTTATCCATAATTTTTACAACAGGAAGAATGCTCAAGGTTTGTGCCTTGAGTCTCTTTACAGAAAAAATTTTAAGATGTCCTCTTCCTCCTGCCCTCCTCTCCTGGAGGACTTTTCCCACTCCCCTCCTCCTTTTCTCCCCACCTCCCATTCAACAGGGGAAGGTGGGGGACATTCTTTGTCATTCCCTCTCTTTCTGACACAAATTAAATGGCCTTTTCTTCTATCAGCTGTTCACAGAGGAGATACCCAGTGCCTCTTTGAGAAAATACAAGAAATAGTCAGATCTCAGAGCAGTAGGCCAGCATGTAAAATTTAACCACCTCCCCCCTAGAGTAAATATTCACCGAGCAATCTCCTTAGGTCCTGCTCGCATTCCCATGTCATCCACATGTCCCCACACTAACCCGGGGTTTAATGCTAAAAATACCCCTATACAAGGCACTATTTTGGGCCCCGCGCAGTCGTCCTGCAAACTCAGGAAAACACCAGGAATCAAACTAGCTGATTCCCGTGCTTCGTATTATCATTGCCATCAATCAACTGGTGCCAAAAAAAAACCCAACCCCAAACCCAAGCCCCGATTACGGTATTTCAAGAGATTCCATTTCAAGGAAGTAAATTTTAAGTGTGTAAGTTTTAGGCCGTCAACTGCTTGAGAAGGGTGTTGAAAAAGGCAGTGTTACCCGCCAATAATGTTCTAGCACACCTACATAACACAGTTATCCCTGCAATCATAGACATCTCTGGTTGCAACCATGCGGTTCCATGGGTAAGGAGACAGAATATCCGTCTGAAACCCTGAGCGTGAAACAGTCACAGAAACACCGACAGAATAGCACGACACGAACCTATCTCTGGCCATAATGCTGGTAGGTACCTGCTGCATAAATACAGAAAAGAGAGCCACAAGTAAGAAATTACCATATGTATACAGACATCTTTCAAGCACATTTTAGCGCCTGTCATAAGCGGACCTGATAAAATTAACCCGTACAGAGAAGGCTAACATAAAATCCTATACCAATTTATGCACTTAAACAAGATTTGAGTGTTATACTGGAAGGTCTTGGGAATGTTCTTCTGCAAAGTAGTGAAGCTCACCCTCAATTAGTAGCTACCCATTACCCCAAATTACTGCCATTCAGATGTCAATCAGTAAGGATGCACTACAGGAATTAAAGGAAAGAAGTCATTTACCACAAGTATTCCCCCAAAGATTGCACTGTCTTTAGTTCTTCAGTTATTCTGTATACATTTTTATCTCTTCAAAATTATTTTTCATTTTCTGATTTCCACTTCGTTACTTAACTATGGATCAGAAATATACGGCTTTTCTAGTGGAAAAAAAAAAATAAACTAAGCCAATTCACTATTTCACATCTGTAAATCACAAAGGTTACACGAAGAGTCTTATTTTAGTCCAGGCACAGCTCCCTCAACTCTTGGTAATCAATGGTGAAATAAATCTTGAATGCTTTAAAGTGCTAAACATAATTTCCTTATCTTAAATATGAATATTCAGACATAATAGCAACCATTAGGCCAAGTCTAGGTAAAAGGGCATTTTTAATGGTTTATTTGTTTTTTGACTCCTGACACATTGTTTCAAACAAATGCTGATCTTTCAGATAAAAGTTGAATTTTCACTGGAGAAAAGCATTACGGTTTGTCAACTGAAGGTAATATTTGCTCCAAAATATGTGATAATGAGAAAGCCAAGAGTTCCTACTTTTCCTATTGCTGACTGAAAAGGCTACACTAGAATAAAAAGAATTTATGATCTGTAATAAAACTAAAAACTGGAATACAGCTCCTTCATTTTCAGGTAACTCCTTTGATGAACTTCAAGTTAAGGTAGGATTCAAAATTTGGGTTTATATTATGTACTTTGATATAAATAAAAAGACTTTTTTAATTTGTTCAAATTAACAGAATTAAGTTTTACTTAAAATTGCGCAGCACAATATTTACAAAGATATTTATTCTTTCATAAAACGCATTAAATAAAGATTAGGACTTCACAGTTTCAGACTTCTCAAGTACAGAAGGCATATTTCTTACATCAGCAAATGTTTTTCCCTGGTAAATGTAAAATGCTATTTCCATTTGAAAAAGAATAAATACATTATCATATAACATGTATTGAGAGTCTAAAAAGTAAAGCAGATTTTGTTAGCAAGATTACAAAACAAATCAGATTTCATTTTAAATTTATTTTAGTTTTATAGAGCAATAAATAGAGGGGTGTACATCTCTCCACATGTAGAAAAGAAAGATGTGCAGAAATATACCTGCGACAGATATGGATCCACCCAGTTCCAACCTGAAATGTGGGTAAAGTGAGGGGTAAAACCCCACCTTGTAACCCAAAAGACCATGTAGTTGGGCAGCACATCAACTTCAGTCTAGCCCCTTGTTTTAAATCTGGCTACTCTCCTCCAAATGACTGTGAGGTTTTTTAATTTTTTTTTAATTAAGGAAATTTTAAAACTTAGGCAGAACAAGCAACATGAATTATCTTTCCATCACCATGCTCCATATATTTATATCACTAATGTATGTAAATATTTTTGACTGACAACACACAAAACTATCCACGAAAAAAAATGCCTCTGAAGAAACAAAACAGAATATAAAGTATTGAGAAAAAAAAAAATGAAAAATATCTGTTATTTCTTAATATAATTTCAGATTTTTTATTTTTTTCCAAGCGGCTTGGAAAGATTTGTTTCATTTTCTCTTTATGTCTTTTCTGAAACATAAGTTTGACTGGTTATTGCATTGCTTTTTAAAATTTTGATACATGAAACAGTGAGTGGAAACACCTCACCAAGGAATGCAAAATGTTACATTCTATAGCTAAGAATTATTTCTTAAAAATATGTAATCAACACAACTTTTCACATATTATTCCCTTTATTCCGCTCTTAGCTATATTTATGTGTCTCAAGATAGTATTAATATCAGGTTTAGTTATGTCAAAGGTATTCTTTCGTTACTTGTTGATAACTGGATTTTTTGTTTGCAGACAAATTTTGAAGTAGACCATTTTGAGATATACAAGAAGTAACTTGAAGATTAAGACATGGGTCTCTATACAGTCAAGTGGTAAGAAAGTCTTTAGACCTACAGCCAGGTATTTTAAGGATGAGTGCTTGAATAAGGGTGTTCAGCCTTGGCCAAGTGATACTAGAGTTGCACGTAATCAACACAATTGAGTAGGTGGAAAAGAGATGAGGTTTGATGTCTTAGAAGCTGCAAGTAAAATTGATTACACTTTTGAAAAATACTTGACACAAAATACTACGTTATGTAAGTAGCATCTCTCCATGCACTCATCCACTCTGTATGTCTTCAGTCTGCTGTTAAAACCTGAACTTCTTTGACACTGACCCCAAGAATTTTGGAGCAGAGCTTCTCAGGATGGCCCAAATCCCCCAGTTTCATCAGAACTTGAGCCCGCTTTTCCCACAACAGACAACTAGTACACTGCAAGCTCTCACCCTTAGGGCTACATCCAGACAAGGTGACTAGTAAAAATGAACCTGATGTTAGCCAGAAAAAAATTAAACTCATAGGTGTTAGGAATAACCAAGACCAAACAGGCACAGAAAGCCTGCTGGGACCAAGAGGAACCGTTTCTTCACCATGTCTTGGTATGTTTAATCAGAAGATTTGCACTACTACAACACAGCTGACTGTGCCAAGTGGGACCTTCACTCTGATCTCAATTTTTCCTAGGTACACCAAACCCAGGTGATTCAAAGCTAAAAATTCAGCTTGTGCAGGGAAAGTGCAGTAGATACTGAGCAGGAGAAACTAAGACATGCTATTTTCTTCCTAAGGATCTTTATTTTGACCAAAATCTCTGACAGGCAGACCTTACAGGCACAGTAATTTTCACAATTCTAATTCATAGTTACCAGCATGCTTCATTTGCTTATTAATGCAAACAATCAAGCTGTTTGCATTTATCTTCTGAGGAAAAAAAAAAAAAAAACAAAACCAAAAAACCAAACAAAAATTATTGTGCAGCCTTACTTTTTAAACAAATATTGGCCAATTATAAGAAAAAAGTATCTCAAAAAATGAATGCCCTTTTGATAGATCCTTTTTTTTTTTTCCTAAAAATGTTTTCCCCTAAAACTTTCCTACCTGTATTGATCTATAGCATAATTTTTAAACTTAAAAAAATCATGTGATACAGAATTAAAGTAAGCATAACATTTGGATAAGGTTGAAAGGTGGTTAAAGGGGTAAAATTTTAAATGCAAACAGAATAATAATTAATTGCTAAGGTGCTTTTGGGAAAAATCATACACTTGACCCAAGCTGAAGGCTGAAATATTAATCTGTTTCTATGACAGAGATCAAGCTTCATAGTCGCTTTTTATCCTCCTCATAATAGAAGCAACAGTTGTAAACCATAATGTTATAGTTCAAACAATGCCCCCCCTAAGACTTCAAATTTATTATAGCATTCATCTCCAAGACAAAAGACCTGGTACAGGAAAAAAGCTCTTTTTAGCAAAAAGCATGGTTGTTATTTATGGCTCAGATGCGAAGAATGAGTTTGGGGAATTTATCAGAGATGAAGGTATGAAATGTTTTAGCTTGTTCTTCTCTCTCTAATCCATAAACCATTTTCTCAGCCACCCAAGTGAATTCTAATGGAACAGGAGTGATGAAATAATATTTTCCTAGCCCTTTAACACTTTGCCTACTGTGTGCATTGTGTGACTTGTTCAGGGAAAACACAGGAGCTTATAGTTACAAATCTTTTAAATCAGAAAGTAAAATGATCTTGTTAATAAATTATGTAAAATGGCCTTGTGGGAAGATTCAACATACCACCGAGTGCCTGTGCCCACTATCAAACTGTATTCACTCAAAACCGTTCTTACAAAGGACTTTTTTTTATTATTAATCTTTCGTTTGGTAGTAATGCGAATTTCCTGCGGATGCCTTGGAGTTATCCAGTCAGCCCATAACTATCTAATTTGCTCTGGGTAGCAGGAAGGAGAACAAAGGTTACTGAAGAGCCCCTTAGTTTGCTGAAGAATAACAACAGAAAAAGAAAAAAAAAAGAAAAAAAAAAAAGATGCAGTATGAGACCATGCGGCTTTTATATTCTCTGAGATGTAACCAATGCCTTGCCTGGTTAGATTTTATGGCAAGCAGTACTGCTGTGACAGGGATGCTGAAGACTGCTGCCCCCAACTCCCAATTGCCATGCTACCCTGCTATGCAGATTTCTTTACAGATAAAACTTATTCCTCCCTCCCTCTCAGTTTTTGCTGAGTCTGATGTTTTTTGTAAGCCCCCACCACAACTAAAGCCACCCTGGATGCTCCTTCCACACAGAACGGATTCATGGAAGACCATCTGTCCAAAGCTAGAGCAGTCCTTTACTAGACTTGCCTAAAGCTTCATTATGGTAGCAAACTCATTTTGGTCTTCTCCTCTCGAATATCTAAGCAAGTCTAAATTCTGGAGTTGTAGTCTCAGGTAGTTCAGATGTTTCAGCCACAGTCCCCTTGAACCTAAAGGTCCCAAAAAAAGACTTGAGGGTTAAGTTTTCCTACACAATAACTTAGGTGCAAATAGCAGATTGGCTTCAGGAATCCCCTACTACTTGACATCACAGTTAAGCTACTTTTGCATCCATATACACAGGCAAAGTTGGGGCCGCTGGTACAAGAGCATGTGCCATTTCACTTACGGAATAACCGACAGGATTAAACCGAGTTTAACAAGACTTTGATTGGGAGCAATGTCTGCCATTAGCCATTACTTGATTGCTATGCTGATGGAATTTCAACAGATCTAGCCTACTGTTCCTTTAAACCTCCTTCTGTATTACCCTTCTACAACATCTACAGCAACCGACATATTACTCTTTTGTGACACATCGACTCCTCCATTTAATAAAATATGCCTAATTATATTGCCAGGTCCTGTCCTGCTGAAGTCAACTGGAGAGTTGCCAACTACTTTCCTGAATATAGAAACATATATATACACACAATGAAAGAAGACAGGGGAACTACATACTTTACAGATAAACTGTTTCTCCTCTAGCTCATTTTACATCATATTTCAAAAGAAATGTACATTGACTTCAAAACAATAAAACAAAGCTATTCATAAGAACAAGAAACTGCAGAGTAGCCAGAAGGAAAAACAAAAAAAATCCCATTTAACAAATAAAATGAGGAGGAAAGAGATAATACGGCATCAATCCCCCAATTTCTTTTCTTTCTTTCTTTCTTTCTTGGGGTAGGGTATTCATGTACCTTCCATTTGCACACATTTTGTGACTTCGTTGAAAAATAATCAAGTTCTATGACTGTCTTCAGCTTTGCCATGATTCTCATTTATAAAAATATTTTCCCCTTTCTTCCTGTGTGAAGGAATCGACTATAGGAAAATTACATAATTGCACACCTTCCTTTTTCTCTTCTAAGTGCAATATTATCAACTCTGTTTTAAGTTCACACTCTGAGTTGGGAGAACATGCAAGAGCAAGAACTCTTCAATTCATTAAAGTATAAATTGCGCACCCACTCCGCTACAGCTTTGCCTTTCTTTTCTTCCATTCCCCATCTAAGAAATGTCATCTAAAGAAAGCCATCGCTTTTACAACCATCAAAGGCCCATCCCTTCCCTCCAACTCATTCTTTCTCTGGCCCTCCTCCGAACTGGGCTGGGGGTTGGGAGGGGAGAAGAAGGAGGGGGAAGGAGGGAGGGAGGGAGAGAGGTGGTGGCGGTGGGGGAGATATTTTAATCTGGATCAATTACCACTCTGATCCACAGCGCAGCCCCGCTAACAGCGGTAGCACAGAAAACTGAGTGAACAGCACATGCAGGAGAGTGGCGCAGACTGGCCACCGCTCTTGGACCCATGGCGTGAAACTGCTAGCCCAGCCACCTAGCCGGGCTCGATGCGTAGTCTTCCCCATAAGACTGGGACCTAGCACTAGACAATCTGCGAGGGAGGACAAGGCTCGCCACGTCTCTGTTGTGAAAGCGAGCCGGCCGCTCTCTTTTCAATCTATTCATGCCAGTCACCCACAAAGCAAAATGCTTTCCTGATTTTTTGCGGGCTGCTTTCCTCTTCCGAAGAAGGCAATGTGACAGCATAACCCCATCTTCAGCAGAGGGGAAAAAAGAAAAAAAAAAAGAAAAGAAAAAGAAAAGCGCTTTAGTAACACAACATTTTTCTCTTAATAAATCATTTTTAATGACTTCCAATAAATCATCTTGTAATCACATTCCTTTACCACTTAAGCCAGTCAAAGTATACCTCTCACAGTTAAAATATTAATGTATTCACATTTCACGTAAAATTATAATAACTCGTAGAAAGGGAAACTAACTGGAGAGAAATCAGCTCAATTCATTGGAGAAAGCAAAGGTTATACTGTAAGTTTTTAAAGTTTGTCTGACAGAAAGTAGTCTGTAATTGCCACTCTGTATTTTAGACACCATTTCTGATCAGAATTTCACTACTCCATGAGCACATACACAAGCTTCCCGGACACATACATTCCCACATACATATACAAATGTAACATACATAAACCATACTGTTTTGTCAGTTTAGTAACATTCCAAGCACTTTTGAAGCAGCAGATTATGCAAAAAGACCTGGTGAAATGAGGCATTTAACACCCTAACTTCCCATCACATATTTTGCATTCCCGATGTCCTGCAGGAATTCTGAAGATTCTAATGTTTTCTTTTTCTCTACAGTTTCATTGCGGTGATTTCTGAACTACAATTTACATCTGCATCATACTACTTTGCCCTGACACAGAAATGAAAGTTAATTAGTTTCTATGACAACCTGATGCATGAAAGGACCACAGGTTCTTTCACATTTGTAAATACATTCCAACTTAGTATTCAGGGTGCAGAGTGTATCAGCATTAAGTACAAATAGCATGAGTTTGTTTTTAGTAAGGCAGAAAAAAGGACTTAAGTCAGATGACGTGATTCATCAGAGCCTACATTTGTCAATGAACAGATGAGTCCCAATTTATTTCCCTCCTCTTTAAAGAAGTCTCCAAACTTCCATTAGAAAAGAGTATTTAGATGTGAACCAGAATTCCCTTTAAAAGGTCTGTCGGAAACTCAGGACCAAAAAGAGGGGTTTTTTTTCACCTTAGTCTTGTACGACAGCATAAAGCATTTTTAATTTTTGCAAAAATGTATTACTTTACAAGTATTTCAAGGTATGCAACATTATTCACATTCAACAATTGATGCAAGTCATAAGCTTAACGCAGCAGCCTTTGAGCTAACGCGAGCTTTGACTCCCACAGTCATCTATGCTTGTGTTCTTCGTAAGAGGTCCCCAAAATAAAACTCAAAAAGAATAGGTGTTCTAAAATATGCCTTCCTTTTTAAAATTTCGTCATGAAATTTAGTTGTGGAGGTGTCCTGCTTCTACTCACACGTTCAAAGTGACAGACAATTGCTCCTTATCATACTGAGCACCCGCGACCCTTGAGCAACAGAACCTCCCTGTGATCATAGCCAGGGCCTCCTGCTCCCTGAGAAGAGCTGTGGGAGGAGGACTCAACAAGACTTCTCACATCAAGATTTCCCTGCAACATCTCACCAAGACAGTCCGCCTTGTTTTTTTCTCTGGGAGCAACAGGGTGTCAGGCCTGGGAGAGCGAGATGAAGAGCCCAGCCAAGGCGAGTCCAGGAAGGGCCTCTATAGAGAAGACACACAGACATAATTTCCTAAGTATCAGTTCCCCATGAATTGCACAGATACGACTCTATGATTCCATAATATGCCAGTTGAGGTAACTCCTGAAACATATAGCACATCCACAGGTTTTCTTCTAGCAAGGAGACAACACTGGAAGGATGTGTAAATATCACACCTCTTCTGCCCCCAAGAAAACCAGGAATGCATCCTTTCCCTGGCACAAACACGAGTCACTTAAGTAGAGTCTGCTGGGCAGAGAAAAATGTATCCTGAAGATAATCAGGACATCAGAAGAGAAGAAGCCTTTACACATCAGCATCAGATAATCTGCCCCGTATAGCCCGTACTGTCACAAAGCAGTTGCATTATTTTTTGTTACAAACTTCTTCTAAATAACACGGACGGTATATAAATTGAAGTCACATACATAAGCACTATGACCAAATCAGGTTACTTATTCTATAACCAGAGAAGCAAAAGGAAGAAAGAGGAGGAAGTATACAAAAAAAGTACATCATTACTATTATTCTCTGAATTTTTTCAGAATGAGGAAACTAGGGTCACAAGAGCAAGCTAGAGCACACGAATGCAGATGTTCCTCCCTCTCTGCCCCCAGAGGTAGAAGAGCCCCTCTGAATAATTTCCCAGTAAGATACTCATACAAATAACGAGGAGTTATTCCACCTAATGACGGGCTCAGGTACTGACCCTGCAAGCTGCCTGCTTGGGTGGACCCCTGAATTTGTAGAGACTTCCAGGACCCCTTCTTGCACAACTGAAATCTAATTACCAGTGTTCTCTCAAGCTATTTTCTTCCATCTCTGCTCCAAAGCTTGTAAAACATGGGGCTCCCGGATTCTAATCAGAAACCCAGAAACCTATAAACAATGTGTAACTTACAGATGCCCTTCAGTGCATCAGAACGCTTTTTAGTACGGCTCTAAAATCCTAAATCACTCCGTATCATTTATCTCCAAACTTCCTCATATTTTAAATGTCATGGTGTCAGACTAAGTAATAAAAAGTTTAAAAGCTAATAACTGAACTTGACCAGTCATGCCTGAACACTGTATTTAAGACTGAAAATACTGAGGGGATATTCATATTTTCCAATTAAGGAATAATTATTATTAATTTTTTTTGCCAATAAACCAGAATTTAGACCTAAGATTAGACCTAAGACTTTAATCACAATGAAAATGTAACAGTCTCCAGTATGTACAGATGCAGCTGTAAGCTAATCATAAAAAATAGTATTTCAGATGATCACACGTTTTTCAGCTTCACCTGCTCTTTTAGAGATTTTTCTTAACTATAAATTGAGCACTGAAACTTCATTTGCTTTTCACACTAAATTGCCTCCGAGATTTTATATTCATTAAAATAAATGCCACAAGTTGCATTTTTAGATTGTGGAACTTTATCCTCATAAAACAGCACATTACAGCTAAATCCTCACGTACAGGTAAAGTATAAAGACAAATATAAGTTATGCTAGCAGATGAAGTACTTTTCCTAACATAAGGAACTAAGCGGCTCCTTTCACCTTAAAAAGTTGATACAAAAACGCTTCACCTCTCAAAACCAACAAAAACCACTTAAATACTAGCAAGTCATGCCTGACATTTGTATAAAAACAAAAATAATCTGCTGTCAGCAAAACGTCCAAGTGCCTCTGTCACTCCTCTCAAACATGAACCTTTCCTTGACTACAAGGGTTTTGCTGTTATACTACACTCATTAGAATGGAATTTGTGTTAACTTCCATGTACCACGACTTACTAATAGGATTGCTAGCAATTATTATACTGAAATGAAATCAGCACAAACTATTAGATCTGTTTAAACAAGTTAAAAATAAACCTTGATTAAATGTTCTTTTTAAAGAAACTGCTCATTAGGGCTGCAGGGCCTTCCGATAAATTGGTGTTTCATTAACATCAAAGCATGAATCAAGTTTAAACTCACTTACCAAACAAGTTATACTTAAAAAACAGCTTTAAAAAATAACCTGGATTACAACCATCACATAAGATACTAACTAAACGGGCTCCTTATTTACAGAGGTTCGGAGATTTCAAAAGGGAAAATGCTTTCCATGAGGCAGGAGGGAAAGGATATAGAGCAGAATTGTTGGTATCCACCAGCACGGGATTTAACTCCCTGAGCTGGGATGCATGTTGCCGTTTGCCAGTACAGAGCCAGAAAAGGACTGTGGGTACTGAACTTGCAAAAAAAAAAAAAAAAAAAAGGACAAAAGCACACTGTTTACTTCCAGTGTTCTTACCTATAGAGAAAAGAAAGAAAAAAAAAAGATAAAAAAAAAATATCAAAAAAAGCAAAAAGCAAATGGAGCTGGAACTCGAATAAGGCTCAGGCAAGCCATGCATATTTGCTTGAATATTTTCCATTTTCTGTTTCGAAATCCATTGTCTGTCTTGTAGGCTGAGGATACACACGCTACGTGAAATAAGTGTAATGGAAAGATGGAGGTTAAAAGTGACAAAAGCTTTCAAAGCTGCCTGAGAGGAAAAATCTTGTCTTCCCAAGCATGCTGCAATGTTGCAGTTTATCCTAAGAACTCAGACTTGACAATTTTATCACATGTATTTAAAAAATAGGCTAATTAACAATTCTCTTGCCATTCCTCTCTAATGTGAGGAAAGGCTTTACATGCTTTGCGAAAAGGCAATGCTGACCTGGGCGTCTTCTCAATATTAGGATTTTATAACACTGTCTTGCAGTCTTAAGAATTATTAAAAGAAATAGATTAACAGTAACTCAGTATAAACAAGTGTACTTATTGCATTATACCAAGTAGTACATATATTTTGAAAACCATTTTTAAAATGGCTTTTTGATATCACTATCCTAACAGATCATATGGTCATTTTAACCGTAACTTAGTCCGTCCCTTTCTGCTGATACCTTGTAAAATGTACTAGCTACCTTTCCTGCACCAGCATGACAAAAATGATCTGATTTAAAAAGGAACAAACCTCCCAGTTTAAGTAATTAATATTCCTTAATTAAATTCACCAAGCCACAGACAATGAATTCTTTATAAAACTGTGAGCTTGCCTAAAGCAACAAAGTCACACTTTTGTTAAAGCATTTTTAGTGTGTATTTTGCACAATTTTTTAAAGTTTAACCTCTGTGGATCAATGTGCTTCCTTAAAAGACTTTAATAAATTAAAGTGCAGAGAGCTTTTTTTCACCAGGCAGAAAAAGCTGATGAGACAGGTTTAGTTTAATCTCAGGCAATAGAAGTCATTAACCATTCTCTCAGGGATTAAAATATAGCTTGCCCTTTTCTTCTCTCACTTATCATTAGCATCACTTTAATCTCCCAGCGTTTCACACTGCTATTTTAATCATTACTTACTGCCTTTTGACAAGTGCAGAACATGCTTTTTCTCATTGAGGCAATATCCTGGTTTTAGCTGACAAATGTAGGACATAATGTAAAAATATCAAAGTGACATCTCTTAAACACACCTTCATCATAAAAATCTCTAAAGTTACAATATTCCTTTGTCTAATGTTTCTATTGAAATTATCATTTGAAAGGTTTCTCTCTTCCACAGAGGCAAAAGTTTGTTCTAAATAACACAACAACTAATTTCAGTCGACAGATACAGAGAGTACAAACATTGCAGGTGTTTTAAAAATATACACCTTCACATTTTTGTATATCCAAGATATATGTTCATAAACTTTCAGGTATTTCTTGTACAGAGAAATATTCTTCCAACATAACCAGACAGAAGTCAAATAAATCATGTGAAATGCTGACCTGCATTATTTGATATTTTATTGTTCACTAGCCTTGAAAAAAATAAACTAAGTATCTTTCTCTGTCAGTTAGGTATTTGTCACTTACTTGCTTTCAAGATGAATTTCGGGGGGGGAGGTGGTGAAGTTAATGTCATATATAATATTGTTTTGAGCAAAAGCCAACATAAAAAGCATTCAGATTTTGTACTGAATATTTTACTTGAACCTCCTCAGACACATTTTAAATGCTATAATCCTTTCAGTTCTAGCAAACCCTACACAGTTTATTCACAGCTCTACAACTTTTATTCCAATTTAGCACTAAATATATAACTCGGAGTACAAAGGGTAGTCAAATGATCCATATTACAAACAGAATCCCAAAGGATTTATACATTTGTTAAGTTTCCTGTCATCCTTAGCTTTAAGTAAATGGATAATTAAAAGATTTAAAACACTTTCTTTGAAATTCTATTTTGATTCAAAGAGAAAACTAACAAAAATAAATTGGTAATGACAGAATTTAAGAAATTATTTTAGTTAGTACTAACACAGTTCCTAATGTTTCGCCCCAAGCTCTTTAATCTAGTCCATCTGTAATGATCTCATAGTACTTTCAACCATTATTTAACTGTTAGAAGAAAAAAAAAAAAACAAAACTATGTTGCACTATATGTTTCAACAATAAAATCCCTTCTTAAGCTTCACAAAGCAGAACAATTCATTATTTGATCTCTTTCCAGGTTCAAAGTCTGTCTTATTGCAATACTTCAAAGAAATATGTAATCAAAGACAAACAGCTGTGAAAACAATCTTTTATTACTTTATTATCATCTAGCATATATCTTTAGGGTAAACCAATGAAAATGCTTTACAAATAAAACAAATATTTCTTTTAAATTTCTCCTTAGCTATAAATAGACACATAGTTATAATCATTTCAAGGTAGGGCCCACTCCTAGAAGGTGCAACTTCAACTCCCACCCCAGTATTTCACAAGATCATGCCTTTCACTAATTAGACCTCGATTCTGCAAAAACCCAAGCATGCAAGTAATTTCTATTTATGAACTGATTTATATCTTTCAGTTGCAATGTTAATAGGAGTAGTTTTTAGCCTGTGAATTGTATTTATAGCTGTGCAGCCATACTTTAATTTCCCATACCATATATTACATTACTCAGAACAATATTCAGGTTGTCAAATGAAGCATTTTGAAATTGAGAAATATCAGAAGATGGCTTCTGATGTAATCTGAGTTCTGCCTCCTTATGAATGTTACATGATGGAATAATTTTTTAATTATGTGATCACATGGTATTTTTTCTAAAAATGCTGTGCTTTGGCCCATGCTCTGCACAGGCTCAGGAAAGGGGGCGGCTATTCAGTAATTTTGTATACATCATCCAGCTAGCAGACTACACCTTGTTCACAGTTTATCAGACAAGAAATATAGAATCATTTGGCTTCTCACACTCCTTTGTAAGACTGTCATAATAAACTTCACAGATTCCAACTGAAACGAGAAAGTGCTTTTCCTAATATTTATCTATGCACAATATTTCCCATATAGCATAAAATAACCATCGGTAATCCAACACAGAGAGAATGGGCAAGAAAGATGGCACTAGGATTCAGGAACTTTCCCTATGCATGCATTCTTCTGCTATGCTAATGAACACGTTGAGCAGCCACTACTTCCATTGCTTTCAGTGGCTGTAAGGAGAATAACAACTGCTGCAAGTAAGAGCCCACATATCTCAAGCTGAGCACCCTGAAAATGAATTATATGCAGTTAGTGGCCATCTGCCAAATGTTTTAATTGAGTTGCTCAGCATCACACAGAAAGCCTGTGACAGAAACAGGGACAAAACGGGGTTTGCCAGAGTGTCTTTCTCTTGACTCAATCACAAAAGCATCCTCTCTCTTTTTGCAGCCCCCGATTTGTTCCAGTTCCTGCAGACAATGAGCCAAAGTTCCTATAAACAACCACCCTGTGCACCAAAATAGACAGGGATACTAAATAAAAAAAAATAGCACGATGCATAAATTAAAAACTGTATCCTAATAATAACTTAGTGCGAATGTTCCATGGGCAACTGAAGTTGGGCATTCACGGTTTTCCAGGAACTGGCTCTCTAATCTAAATCATATACACAAATACTCCAGTCTTGCCTCACAGTACACCAGAATTAATTGATTTTTACTAAGTTACCAAACATCATCTTCAAATAAGCAGCAGAAGGTTACAGGAGCTGAAATGACCTATCAGAGCCACAAGACTAGGTCTAGCTGATCCAGGTCGTGAAAACCACTGTTCACCCTGCCCTTTATTTCCATCCTCTGGAGACTCCTCTCAAAGTTAGGCCTGGAAGTCCACATAGTGACTTTAATTTGCTACGAGGATCATTTCCTATTTAATTTTTCTTTATTTCCACCAGCCCCATATTAGGATGGTCAACGTAAAATAATTTGCTGGGCTGTTAAAATCTTATTGAGAAACACAAGTAAGAAGAAGAAAGGCAGTATATTTCCAAATCATTTGGCTGAGCTATCCCAAGCTGGAGGTCAACACCAACAAGGAAAGGCATTTCTTTGATTTTCGTCTTTCTTCCCACAATTTTCAGTTCCTGCCATGCTGCTCAAACTGCAGAAGGTTCTTAATCATTTCACACAACAATAAGAAGAGAGAATTAAGCAGTCTGTAATACATCAAGTATAGTGATAAAGATCACAATGATCTGACTACAAACTAAACCACCTTGTTTTCAAACAAGTTTACGTTTAGGATCAGCACGGTAAACATTGTCGAGTTTTCCACAAAGAGTTTAGCTGTGTTGCCAGGAACGCAACTTCAAATACT
Organism: Thinocorus orbignyianus; assembly: GCA_013400375.1. NCBI lineage: Eukaryota > Metazoa > Chordata > Aves > Ciconiiformes > Thinocoridae > Thinocorus > Thinocorus orbignyianus. The sequence goes on along the minus strand of VXBW01003241.1, from coordinate 75,609 downwards.
GCTAGGCTGTAAGAATCACCGCAGCAGGAAAGATTTTTCAAAACACCTTCCTGAAAACTGATACTCAACATCCAAGAGTTTAAAAGAGAAGAAAAAGAAAGTTATGTTCTGAGCTGCTGAGCCAACTGCGTTACGATTTGAGATCTCGCAGGATGCATTCCTGACTTCCTCTCATGTTAAAGCCAATACCATCAAAGGCATCTGTAGAGTCTAAAGCAATGTTACGGTTCAAAATATATCTTGCACTAGTTACATTTAATATCCTCTCAATCACATAACATGATGTCCCTACAATAAATTAGTAGTTGTTGTAGCAATTTTTCTTTAGCTTCATAAGGTTACCTGACAACCCACTCTGGAATGAACTGGTAAGGTGGACTGAAAACGGAATTTAATTTAACAAACTCCGAATTTCTCACTGCATGATGGATTTAACTAGAAACTGTAAGATTATATTGGCGTAAGGATTATTATGGATGTATTTGAAATAGCAGGGCATAAACACATGGTTATTCAAGGAGTTTTTGCCAACCCTGGGTCAAATAATCACCAAAACTGAGCATCTTTTTTGCAACAGTGATCTCTACGTCCACAAAGGACATCCCATCAATTTTTCCTATGTCCTACAAAATCAGTTACAGAATAAGAACTTCACCTAATGCTTGCTTCTGCGTTTATAGGTAGTGGATGAAATTCATGCTATAATATTTTTTTATAATGCAACTTGTAAATCAGAAAAGTGGAGAAAATAATACTTTCACTCCTACAATCTGAACTTTAAGTCAACATATATTCTTTGTGTATTTATATACGTATGGGTCATTTTCTGGGGATCAACTGTAAACTTCCAGAAATCTAACATATTTTAAAATAGTTCCGCTGCATCAGTTTATATTAAACAGGTCACACAAACATTTCACGGATGGCGTAGGAAAGCAAACCATGTACGTGGGCAAAGGGTAGACTAAAATCATTACTCTAGGTCCTTTTAGCCATAGATTTTATGATTCACTTTAAAATATGCTCCTACAATTCAGCTAGAAAGGCCTTTCACATACTTATGACAAACATTCTCCCCTCAAAGACTTGCAATCTACCTATACAAAAGCTGACTAGATGTTATATCTACTCATAATCCTTGGGAAAAAAATATCCTGCTGGACATAGACAATCAACTCCTATTGCATATTGCTATGTGAATGTGCCATCTTTCCTTAGATAAATGCAAGGCGCCAAACCAAGCAGAAAAAGAAAAGGGTTGCAAAAATTTCTTTTACAAAAAGTGGAAGATGTTGTTTTATACAGTTCAAGCAACTAATCAAATTGTTGCAAGATCTGCCACTGAATTCAATTAGAACAGAACAATGCCTTTGGTTACATGAGTTTCTGTATACATAAATTTTATAAGCTGGTAGACTGACTCAGCAGAAACAAACAGATGATATCAGCAAAAGTAGTCTTCAAAGGTTAACGCTTAAAACAAGAATCAAAATAAGGTAGCACAAGAAAAAAAAAAAAAGAGCAACAGACATTTGCCCCCAGTCTCAGTTCCACCCACCTTTATGAGGAATGGTGTCAAGTCACGTCTTTTTTCTCTTCTTACCAAATTATAGCCCTTCCAACAAGTAATTATGTAAAGGGAGAGCGAAACTGAGATTGGGTTAGTCACTTGCTTACAAGTAAACAGGCAGTAGTTACCGACTTAAGACATTACTATTATTTTAATTATTATAATAAGTGCATTCTTATCAGACATCCCTATTCACTCAACCATTCAGGGATATTTTTGTTTGTAGAACTGGGATGGAAAAAATTCAGTTTGCACCATCCTCTTAGTGTTACATGGCTTATAAAGCTACAGATGAGAAAAAGGTTTCCAGATCTACATTGCTCAAAATGTATGCTCAGCTTTCCATCAGACGTTAATTTTAAAACTACGTTTAAAAGCTGAGCTGCTCATGAAAGCTACCTTGTCTTCACTTTTAGGTGCTTCCTAAAACATTAGCTCTTTCTATCTGAATGCTTCAACTAATCTGGAGCATAGATGCTTTTGCCCACAGTAAGGAACCTGAAGACTCATCTACATTTAACAAAAGAATAAAAAAACCAGAAGCTGTTAAATGTCTCCCCACAGTATGAGAGTTCTCATTGGTACACAGGCAGCTTCCTATGGAGCATTCTCCATTCTAGTGCTGCAAACCTGTGGCTGACCATCCTTTTGATTCCTATATGCTATTCCAGGTAATAACTTCTTATCTATAATACTGTAATAAACAAAAAGTTGAAGCACATCTATATGGAATAGCAGAAAAACAAGTGAATTACAGTGCTAACAAAGTTAGTATGTCTTTCTAGGATGGGATCACTGAGAGCATCTTTCCAGATGGAAGTGAGAAAAAAAAAAAAAAATTACAGGTATAGTTTGGTTTTTTACATCTTGTTCGGGGAGTGGGCTCTGAACAAAGAAAAAGCTGGAAATCATCTGCATAACAGAAGTGGAAGAGACTTCTAGACTCTGATCAGGTGTAATTTCCATCTGATGAATAATGGAGCATCTAAGCTACAGTGTTTGTAACAGAAAAATTATAATTATAGCATTCATATTATTTTTATCTTCTTAAAAGAAACCCTAAAAAATAAAATAGTTAATGCAAATGCATGTGATCCACCCAAGAAACAGAATTCTTTTTATGTAATGCTCTTCTTCATGTCTACTTAAGCACATTTCTGAGACCTTATAAACCTTAAAAATTGATAGGAACAAGAAACTGATTTTCTTTTTTTTATTTTTCTATTTCAAATGAGTTAACCAGGAGAGAGAAAGAACATTAAGCTGTTTGTTGTCTTCCAAAAGCACAGATATAAAAGAACTTTTTTTTTTAATTTCAATATCATTAATAAATACTTTATGCAATGAAAAGATACGTTCCTTCAGTCAGACTTAAGACTATGAAAAATACTTTAGGAAGACAAAAGAACCTGCATGATAAGCTATTTCTATGAATCTCTTAGAAACAATTTAAAGCCACAGTGAAAATGTTCAGAATCTTCAAAATGTAGGAGTTTTACATGTTCATCGAGGGAAGAGATAAATACCTGGTATGTTGGGAAAGTATACAAGCATGATGTGATGGCGGCCAAGGAAGGCTGAAGAACTAGATGAACTATATATTATTTGAGGCCAGACAAGTGAGATGAGAAAGACCCACACAGAAAATTTTTCTACTGTGTATACTTAGCAATGGTTAGAACTACTGAATCCAAAAAAAGAATAAATTTTTGCAATAGGAAGCTACCCAGTTGTTTTTTCTGTATGTTCTAAAACCATAAAGCAGATTGTGAAGAATATTTCAGATCTATTCCAATATATTTCCAGTAAACAGAGCAGACAACTGTCTTAAGCATCCTCTGAATACTACAAGAAAAACTGCGAGTCATCAAGATGTTTATCAAGTGTTAATATTTGCACTGAGACCTTTATAACAACAGCTATCTATGTGAAGAAAAACATGTTTATCCACCCTCTGAGTGGGTTTTCAAGTGAAGAAAAATGCAATTATTCTGCCCCTTCCAGAACTAGTCCTGAAGCTGGATTCTTCTAAGCATCTTTATAGAGAGATGCCTTTCAAATGCCTATCTACGTCAAAGCAGACTTCTGCCAAATCCAAGGAGGAAAATTACTTTCCTCCATGAAAAACTTAAGTAAACAGATCTTGTAAGGCACCCAGCAAATTCTGTGAGACTAACCACAGAAGTGAACTCCAGAGCTTCACCCTTCTTCCCTCTCCCGAACTCTGAATCCTTTCAACAGCCTCAGGCTCACATCCGAGAGCTGTTTATCAAAAGCATCCTGGGTGCTCTCTACTGTCAAAATGTACGGTAAGCAAGATAACTCTTTAAGATAAAATGTGTTTAAGAATTAAAACATCTTGGAAAAACAAACAGACAAACAAAAGCCCATCAGTGAAAAGTACAAAGTGAAGTGTGTCATCTGTACAACATCAGTAACTTCATTAGCACTCAGGGTTATTTGAGTTACCCAAATTTGCTATCCAAAACTTGAATATGTTTTTGTTTGAAAGTCTTGATGATTTGTTGTTAAATGCAGAATAACTGAGATTAAAAATACAAGTACTTATTTTAATCATTCAGAATTTAAGTTCTGTAGACTTTAACCCCGAGGAAAGGAGGACATGGACATGTGAGGCAAAAGCTACTTCCATATAGAAAGGTTTTATAGCTGAACACTAATGGAAAAGAATAATCTCCTACCTATGACATCATTGTTTCACCGTTAGCAATCATGGATCAATGAAGAACATGCCAAAATTTCAAGAAAAAAAGAGGTGGGTGGGAGGAAGAAGATAGATAGATGAGGCTTCCCTGCCATGGGAAGGGGTTTTTTTTGCCTTCCAAAATATGGAATTTTTAAGTGGGACATGAATTCACAGATCAAAGTGCAAAAATCACCAAGCTGTCACAGACACATGCAGGCATAAGACTACTAAAAATATACAAGCTTGCTTGAATATTAGCATGCTTCCATCCAGCAGCATGTCCACACAAGTTAAAATGACATAGCCCTTAATTCTTCACATTATTTCCAGCTATTCTAGAGAGCCCTGTCCAGTGCACAGTACACAGCGTGTTAGGAAACATTCAGTGCAAACGAGTCCTAACTGCAATTTAAAATCTCTTGCAAAGCTTCACCTTACTTTATAAGAAGTTCTGTCACAACCATGCTTGAATATTAAATATTTATTTGCAACATCTGCAATCTCAAAGATTTTCCCAGTGTAAATGAAATAGAATTTAAAAACGAATTGGGCACTTTTGCTTTGTTTTAACTCCAGTTAAAGGTTATAAAATATGCATTAGAATGGGCTGGCACAGATTAAGAGAACACAAAGCATTTATAATTTTCTGTTTACCACTTTTCCCAAGAAGTCTAATTTATTTGCCCTAGGGAATTATACTTTCCATAATATTTAACATTCTAAATATGATGCGATTTCTATAAAGTAGGTCATACAAAACTCGTAAAGGAGTCTCAGAGGGTGGGGAGGAAGGTTAAGTAAGCCTATTGTTTGTTCTGTTTACCACACATGGTAAACTGACAATACTTAAACACTCTTTTTTTTACTTTTCTTTCTTTTTTTTTTTTTTTTTTATTTAATCTGAGTCTTTTCTTCTTGGACCAAGGAATTTTCTCCGTCACAGAGTAATAGAGCTTGAAAACTCCAGCATCAGCAGGGAAGGCAGGCACTCCTTAGCCAGCCACTGTGTGAGAGAGAAAATGCAATTAAGGCTCCCACCAGGGACAGAGAACTAAACAAAACCTGCGTCTTCACACAAGAGCCTTTTTCTTCAATGTGAAGTACAAGGCCTCAAATCTTGTTGGTGAGATGCTAGCATTTAGGACAACACACTTTCAGATTTTCTCACAGCGGATCAAAGTAAATAATGCAAGGGCAGCAAACAAAAGGGAAAACTCCAGCGCGCTTACATTAAAAAGAGATTACAGGGGGCTTACAAGTGATTGAAGGAATAGATGACATTTTCAGAAACATAAAACTAAGATCTTTAAGTACAGCTAGCACAGCGATGTGCGTCTAGCTCACTGACGTTTTAGCAGGAGACATGCGAGCAAGTTATGTGTTCAAATACACAACACAAAAAAAATTATGATAATTACTATTTCAGGTGTTTAATGGGAATGCAACTATTCCTGATCTCACTGAAGTCAGAGGAAGTTTAACTACTGATCTCAAGAAAAAAAGTAGTATTCTGGCCTACTTTAAGTCTACACTTTTAATTTCTCTTCACCCCTGTCCCCATTTAAATAAACACATGTTGATGGTGTGGATAATTAGGGCAGTTTCAAGACATGCATGAAAGAACCATACGATTTTCAGTCCATTCGCTCCCTGTGCAGGCCAGCACAATCCTCTATCAATTCCATCTTCCATTTCCTTTGATGACACCAATCACAGTAGTAGCCCCTCTTTACATCAGGTCAATAGTTAACAATTCTTCTGCATCTCAAAATTAACACGCATTACCCATCCTCAAATCTTTGGGACTTTCCTAGTCTTAGTACAGAACTCAGGAAAGCAATGACAAGTACATAGCATTGCTTGACAGTTTTTAAGTGGCTCTTTGTGACAAACATCTCCAAAGCCTTACTCATCTTGCTGATGACCCATATGTATCAAACAATGATTATGACCTGGAAAAAGGAATCTTGCATGTTGAGAATAGTAAGGAAGATGAAGTTTCAATGAAGGTACCAGAGTGAATCAAATGCACTTCAAGTAATGTAAAAAAGAGTTTTGGAAAAAGTAAATGGTTTTGTTCTGCTAAGAAATCTGGAAGATGTTTGTTGGACATAACAAACACAGCAATTCTTTGCTCAGTTCTGGTTCTATTAGAAACTTTAAGCTGTGGATCAGCACACTCAGAGTTGCATGCCTGACATAACAGTCATCATATCTATTTTCAGAAACTTTTATTTTATTCCATTAAGTTATCTCCCTGCATTCCACTTCAGCTCAAAGGACAGGCACCCTCAGAAGACGATTTATCTCTACCAAGGCAGCCCAGACAGACAGCTTCCACTGGATGCTTAGGGCAGAATCCATGGGAATCCAAAGCATTTGGTCTGAGTTAGTCATCTAAGCTCCCTCTCCAGTCAACAAATAGAGAGAAGGAGAAGGAGGAGACAGAGACAAGCACCCCCAGAGAGCAATTCATCACAACTGTCTTACAACACCCTCTGAGGGTGTCTCTCTCCATTGAAGACAGAGTCCATGACCTCAGAGAATCCAGATGACTAATTTCTAGATGACCAAAGCTGGTAAAACTAATCCCAGTATCAGGCTATTCTGGGTGATAATGAGCAGAGTAACTCTCACAAGAACTGTATTGTCAGGGCCTCTATCCATATCTGCTGCTTATTGTGCAGAAACTGGAATATAACATTGTTTTGGACATTAAAATCAGATTCCAAATAGATGTCTCCCAATCTCACTAGAAAGCAGCTCATTGAATCAACCGATTCTTTCATCTTCCCAGTCTCATCCTCAAAATGTCCCATTTCTTTCAGCTAGAACCCTGGTACAACAAAGTATGCCAAATTCCACCCATTTTTGTTTCCTACCAGCCTTTCTCTTTTGTACTATTTGTAATCATTCGAGTTTTTATCAAGTAAAGCATAGTGTCTTTAAAAAAAACCAAGGGTAATACCAAAGGATGAGAAAAGAAAAAAAAGCCAGACAATACTATGCTCAATATCATATCTCTCTTGTTATCAAAGTAACAATAATAATGCTATCTTAAATGATGATAAAGTGAATACTCCAGTTGCTACTTTGGAAAAAAACATTTAAGTAAATGGATGTTTTATCTGCCAAAAGACTTGCAACATCTGTAGGACTTCATTTGGCTTCATGTGAAAGCCTTTTAAGACAGACAATACTTCAGACTGACCTTTTAATACATAGCTTCTTGGCTTTCTATTTACACGAACATAGACACAACCAAAACAAGCCAGCTAGGACCTAAATCATGGCAAATCAGTTATCAAAGAAAACTGAATTACATAAAAAACAAATTAAAGCCTGTTTTACATGCACGCATACAAACCGCATGCTTCCTGCAACTTTCTCCCAGAAAAACAGCAGCAGCATGTACTGAATGAAAAAGTTGTCTAGTAACCATTAGAGAAAATGTATGCTTATTCTTAGCACATGATAGTGTCCCCTCCATCTCTACTGCTAAGCTCTTGCTGCTGCTGAGCACTATTTCAAAAAACACTCAAATATTGATTTTAAACATTTCATTTCGGTTAGGTTGAAAACCTACTAAGTAAAGTTAATTTTCAAGGAATTAGACTGGTGCTGGGAAACGTAAGTGAATTGCATTAATTTCCATTTAACAGCACTAATGAAACAAGATAAATATTGCATATGACTTATTATAACTTTGTTTTGAAAATCAAACAGTTCAGAAAATAATCAGTAGGCATTCAGTCAAGGAGTATTTTATCATGAGTAAACACAGCGAATTAAATTCAATCCCTAACACTTTATACATTCATTGACTTTTATGTCCTATGTATATTTTTATTCTGTTTCAAGAAATCTGGATCTAATTTAGAAAGAAACTGAAAAACAAACTATGAAAACTAGCAAATATAAAAAGCCTATTACTCAACCACAGAGGATACTGTCAGGCTTCATTATTTAGATGAGCATGAGCATTATAAGTTATTCTATTGTGTGTTCTGTTTAAAATTAGAAATACATAAATTAAAATTCTCATTGAGATTAATTTCAGGAACTAAAATAGAATTTAAAATGTAGTCGTACAGTGATGTCTGGAACTGCTGTGTGTGGTGATACTTGATACATACATTTGTATCACAAAGCAATTGAGATTTAGGATATGTTGTAAATGAGAGGAATAAAAATATTAATAATGATAAGATTTGAATTAATTTTCAGTAGCTAGGAGAACGCATTGTAATACAGCAAAGTTTTTTGTTCGTTATAAAAACAGACATTAGAATATATTATTAAATGACACTTTAACCCATTATTTGAGTTCTCCTTGACATACACTCATGCATGTATATGTGAGTGATTGCTTATGCAATAAGCCTGGGAAAAATGTAAATTGTATTTCCTCATAGCAAATTGCAACTGAATTAGACTACTGGGCAGACATAAACAATGCAATCAAATTCCCTGGCTTTTTATTGAGCTTCTATTTGACTTAGTGTACATTTGAAAACAAAAAAATTGTGTTTCTCAGGGTCTGTGACATTGCAGGCCATGAGAGATTCAATGTCAGTGCCGGCATACAAATTTATTAGTCTATAAAATTTGACATTCTCTTATTTATTCACAGAAAGGACAAATAAGATATTTTTTCATACTTACCAGAAATATCTGGGAGTGTTTATATGCTGCTCCATCTGGAGGATGCAAATAGTCGAGGCTGCTTTACAATTCAGCAGGCAAAGGCCTGCTGAAGGATAACAAATGACTTCATGGTGAAACAGCTATTGAAATTCTTTCAGTACGTGATATTAAAAACAACTGAACAAACAGAGATAAGGGACAAATAGGATTTGAAACAGACCTTTCTTTTTTTTTTTTTAACCAGTGTAAAAGAAAAACAAACGGAGCTCCTAGTTGAGGCTACACCTTTTAGTCATTTCTGAAGGTAGTTTTATTTCAGACTTAAGACCTGTCTTAGAATGGTAGGTGCTGACCAAGTTTAGTGCCCCAGATATTAAAATGTTAACAGCACAACTCCCTCTGGAATCCTGAAGATGGGACAGGAAGGAAGGATAACTTCATCCTCCTACAGAAAATTTTTGCTTAAGACATTCTTTCCAAAAGGGGGGAAAAAAAAAAAATTACTTGTTCCTATGGGTATGAGAGATTCAACAAAGAAAATGTAGCAAACATTTATAAGCAATGAAAATTTAACCTTAAAAGCCAAAGTTGTCTCAGTAGGAAGTTTGGTTGGATGACCAATACAGCATAATAATTCATGAAGTGTGAAGATGAAGCACTATCTTGTACTTCAAAGGTGGAAAAGGAGGAATCAAGAAATTATGCTGTGATCTGATTATTTAGTATTTCCGTTTTTCATGCCATCATCTTGTTATCCCCATTATACTATATACCGGCAAGAAGAACAACAAAATCCCCCAGAAACATGCAATAATAAAAGGACTTCTAGATGTCCTCTGGTCCAACCTTCTACCGACAGCAGCACTAGCTTACATCAGGCCAACTCAGAACAAATGGTAGCTACCACACATATGTAGATGTGTAACAGCGGAAAATCCACCACAGCTTCTGGGCTATCAGTCTTTCAAACACAACCACAGTGAGCCCAGGAAATTCCACAGGCTCCCAGAAACATCAGTAACCAGGGTGCAGTCAGTTGTGTACCACCGTGTAGCCTGCGGGACTATGACAGATCAAATCACAGACCTTTTTCCTTAAGGAAGTTGCCATCTCGGTGATGCCACATACTCCCCGTACCCTCACCCCAAAAAATCTTCGCAGTCTGATCCTACATAACTATACTTTGTTTAGGTACTTCTATGCTCCTCAAGTACTAGAAGCTCTCTTTTCTCTTTCAGGAAAAAAGGCAAAAACTGACAATCAAACCAATCTCAACACAAGTGTTCATTCAGTTTAAGTCTTCTTCACACAAACAAGTGCAGGTGCATTGGTTAGAGTTAGAATTTCTAATGTTCCTAACCAAAGGTTTATTAAAAGCCTGCTCTACCTGGCACTTGCTCACAAAATCATCACTGACTGGGTTAGCATTTCTTGAGAATGTATCTACACCACAGTGCAAGATAACTATTTTTACCTCAACTTGGCACTAAAATAGGAGCACGTTCAAGATTAGAACCACCAGTCTCAATGAGATGCAAGAATTCACGCTGACATAGGAACTGTGGTTCCCGATATAAAACACAGATCATTTTGTCACCTTCATACCAATACGGTTGCATTCATGCTGCACAACAGAACAGAGGCTTTGCAAAATTACCCTGAAGTAACAAAACTGCCCAGGCTCAACAAACCTTGGTTATCGCTATGCTGCATCTCCTCCAGATACAGAAACAAACTCTTAACAGTACAAACAATAGAGAACTACATTCCACTCAGTGGGTTGCACAGATCTTCTTGCTTTAGTACATTTCTGTACGTCAGGACAACTGACGTACAGAAAAGTTTGGTGCTCTGCCAGAACTGTGTTGAAACATAAGACCCAATTTTTTAGTGTTTCTTTTCCTTAAAGCTTCCTTTACTTTAAAAAAGGGAGAGGGGTAGACATCGAAATTTGTAAAAAAAAAACACTATAAATAACTTCTGGCTTAGTATAAACAAATGAAATATCAGAACTTAAGATGTTCAGTAAAACACAAAGAACGAGTCCGTAAGTTTACTCTCCTGAGTTCAAAATTAAAAATAAAAAGGAAAAAAAAATTTAGACTTATACTGCCACTGTATTTTCTTAACTTGATAGGATGTGAAATACTGTTCAGATCGGTTAATGTCAGATTTAAATCCACTTCTGTAAAGTAGCATTTGGCATTTCAATCAGAAATCCATCAGATGTTCCAGTTTAACAATCTTAAGGTTGCTGCAATTCCCTCAAGAAAAGATATTTCATGTTCCCCAGAGCGCAGGTGTTCTAAGAAGTGTCTTGCCTAGTAAGGGGACATTCATGAAATGTTACAATTTCAACCTAATTAGAAAGAAATCTTATTAATTAGATAATCATCTAAAAGGATATTAGATTTTTTTAGATGGAGGGCAAAACAGCAGCACATTAAGGACCCGTCTTTTCCTGCCATTTTAAGTAACTGCTCTTTCGAACATCAGTTTACTTCTTAAATCACTGAGAGTTTAACAAGTTAATCACAGTGAAATAAGAAAGCTATCTGTTGAAACAACTCCCAACAGCAAAGCAATCCTCCCTAACTATTTTATGTTGGCACATGTATATAATATTTAAAGACATATAATTTTATGCAGGCGCGTATATCTGTATGCTTAAGTCCATGAAAATGTCATCTTGCAACTTCTCCAGGAAATTTCTGTAATCTTTAAAAGTACTCTTTCTTTTCGGAATAAAAGAATGATTTAATATACTACAGACCTTTTTCCCCACACCCAAGTGATATACTTTTATCAGAACTGCTTACTGACCCCTATTTTACTTTACTAAATCCAAAGCCTCTTCATTAATTCTAAATGCTTCTGCTCCAAATCTCTAAAGCGTAAGAGAAAAAGCACTGAACACTTCCTTTTCGCCATCTGCTTCCAATAACTCTAATCAATGGCCAGAATATACTATTCTACACAGCCAACCTTCAATTCACAGAAATAAGGTGTTTAAATATTGCTGTATAATAGCATCCACCCATGAACTGGTTGGGACGCTCCCTGTCGTACTGCCCCACGCAACAGGGTGATACGTTTATTATTCCTATTGCTAGAATGTTGTAGATTCTAAATGCGTTTCCCAAATAGAGCAACTAATTGCAAGTTCAAAAGCTAGTTTACCTCATTTGGAGAACCCTTTGACAAACCAGACTGTAAACTTATCTTCCCATTTATTTACCTTCTGTAAGTTAGCATAAAGTTTATCTTCCCTTTCCTACTTAAAAAAGTGCCTGAACTTCCTCAGCGCTTAAAGGGTCAAAATTTATCATTTCAGTTCATCTAATAAGTAATGTTTTTGCCGAACAAAACCAATTCCCAATAAATTCTCACTGTATTTGTGTGCTCTGATTTGATTTAGAGGCCTGTGGGGAGACACCATTTGGTAGCACAGGAACACAGAGGGGTAGGTGGTGCTGAGGAGAAGTAGAGCTCATGTGCCAGAAGTGTTATTGTGTCAGGTTGATTTATTGAGTGAGCTTCACTTCACCGAATGTTCCGAGATATTTATTTCCCTAAAGGCTCTGCAAAGATATGAACAGACCTGCATCCACAGATGTCATCATTGCTCATTTTACCGAGTCATGAAATTTTCTCAACTGCAATTTGTCCATCTAAAATTGCTGCAACAGAACAATGTCAATAGTAGCTTCCTACTCATACTACCTCCCTCTACTACACACTCTTGCCACATCCACCTTCTAACTTCACAGAATTTAAAGACACAGATCTTCTTCCGTCTACACGTTAAACGATTCCACAAGCACCTCCTTTTCTTAATACATTAGGTGCTGGAAATTAAAAAAAAAAAAAGCCCGCAAACACAGGGGGCAATCAGATAGCAAAAGTAAGAAACTAGTAGCACATATGACTGAACAGATGAAACGAAAGAATGCCAACAAGTGACAAGAAAAATGTCCTACTTGAACAAGTTCGAGCTAGAATTCCATTACCCGGAATTAAGAATAGTCAACTCCTGTAATTTTCCTTGGACTTTGCTTTTTGACAGCAGCTGCAGTGAGAGGTAAGCAATCATCGCTCTTACTCTACTCGTAATAGCAAAGAAGAAACAGATTACGCTCAGTCCCAATTTGATTTTACAGGTATGTGGAGAGGAAGAAACAGCCACGCAAACATACTTACGCTCCCATGTATTCAAAAAATTTTAACTTTCCTAGAAGTAATAAAGAACTTAGGACACTTCAAAAGCTGAAAGTGACATAAAAAGCAAAGATCACAAGCAGTAAAGAAAAGTAGCTCATTAATCATTCATAATAATTAAGGTTTATAAAAATTAATAGTTTCTTAAATATATGCAAAAAAAATATTCCTATTTAACAAATTAGTTTTAACCTGCAAGTGTTCCTTTAAGGTTTCAGAAGGATAATGTCCTTTTACGCAAAGATAAAGTTTCAGGTGTTAGCTGGATTTAAATAATACAATATATAAACAGGATATTACAAATAACCTAAGCTCTTTTACGAACTTTATCCAAAATGCTTTTGCTGTGCTACAGAAGATCTATTTAAATACACATGTAAAAGTGAGCGCTTGTGGCCTATGTCAGAATACACTGGTTTATTTAAATATGTTAATATTTCTCATTATGCCATTAACAATAACCTTCATCCATTTGTGAAAAACATTTTGCCAAGCATGCACATAAAAAATTAGCAAGTGAAGCAAAATCACCTTAATTTGCTTTGGACCAGCAAATAACCAACTAATTTGCAGAAATCCCTGCCAAGCACTCATATTAAATGCTTCATGCTTATTTTATGACCTCTGCTGCTCCTCTCCTTCCCAGGCCCTGAATCATATGATCATTAACATATTGCAAGGTCTGAAACTTTATTTTTTACATTCTTTAATTAATGCCTGTTTATAGAAGGCCATAGGACTTCAGATCCAGTTAATGAAACTTCGCTCCCCCAGGCCCCTGGAGCCCAATAGAGAGCTTTCTCCTCTGTTGTTTTAGTAGCTTTTTTCCAACTGTTTGTTTATACACACTTAATTGATCTCTTTAGTCCCAGAAGCATTCCAGAGACACAACCTGTTCTGAGGCAAGCTAAAGTTTTTTTCCCCTTCTTTATAAAAGCCCTGATTGCCCAAGGTTATCAGTTTTAATTTGAAAGTTGAAGATTCAGCTTTATTTACACTGTCTAAAAGACAAAATTGATATGGGCCCTGAAGTGTTCATTTTTACATTCATACGCAGCAGAGTGGATTGCAAACACATACTGTATATAATTATTTTGATGTAGAACTAAGTAATTACTAAACACTGCTATGTCTTGTTTTATTGCATTTAAGAAACTCAGTCTTCATAACAAGTTGAAAATAAGAACAAATCAGCCTGCCAATGCATGAAATTTTCATGGCTCTTCAATTTACATTTTACATATTCCCTATGACAAGAATTTCCATTATGCTATTCTCTTTTTTCTGCTATAATTAAATTAAAAAAGTAATTGGCTGGTGCTGCACACTGCTGCAATGTCTTAATCACATAGACAAACAGTTTTACAATAGCTTACACCATTTGCCACATGGGGCAATGACATTATTGTACCAGGCTATAAACCAGGAGACAGATATCACATACCAGCTATCAGCTACTGTGTTGAATCTCCTGGTGCCTGCTTGTGAAAACAGAAGAGAGAGGTACATTTAGTATGTTGATTGGCAACTCCATGTCTGAAATCTTAATTAACTACAAGTGACCAAGACTAACCACATGATAAAAGCAAATGTTTGTGGTTAAAATGAGTGACATTAGAAATATCTACTTTGATTTCAAGATGTAAAAATCCCTGGACAAAAAAATAACACAATATGCTACTGCTTAAATATATATTTAAAAAAAAAAAAAAAAGGAACTAAAAATACTTCAAGGGTTTTTTTAAATTGAAAAAACCCACAACTAGCAGCCATCAAGTAACTTTAATTTAGTATAATCAATCTTTTCAACAGAAGGATAAGAAAAAAATGCCAGCAGACAAGACACAGTTACTCTTAATTATACTTTCCTAATCACCTTGACTGATTTAGACAATACTTCCTGTTCAGGAAAAAAAGCACCATGAGAAAGTAAAAGACTTCCAAAACTTCTCTTTATATCAGGAATAATTTTAATAGAACCAGTCTTCTAACAATCACTACAGTATTCATCTTGAAAAGAAAAGAAATGCATTTAAGAACCTATCAAGTCATTTGACTCAACACTTGTGAGGCAATTTAGACAGAATTTCAATCTAAAGTCAAAAGCTGTTAAACTGAGACTTCCCTAAAACAGGAACTAGCCCTGTAAGCTCCTATGCTTCGTTATTTTACTTTTACTTGTTTCTTGAATACACATGCTAAAGACTCATCCCAGATTTTTTAATACAGAATCATTTAGAGGTTGGAAAAGATCTTTAACATCCCAGTTACAAAGTCAATTGGAATCATGGACTGGACATCTCACTTTCTAAACATCTCAACCAAACTGGCTTCTAGGAGAGCACCTAACACACACTAAACAGCTTAAAATCTTCACAAGATTCAGCACGATTGGCCTTCCTCCCCCCTCCCCCCCTTGTTTTTTCCTTTTGTGGAACGCTTCAAAGATGTGGAAATTTGTGTAGACAACGAGATGAAAAAGTTTGGGTCCTCCACTCAAGGAAGTTCAAACCCACATCAGCTCAAGATAACATACAACAGACAATGGATCAGTATTAAAAATGGCTGTTGTTCAGACTGAGCCATCCACATTAACACAAAATTATTAAACATTTTATGATCAGAAACAATCTGTGGCAGGAATTAGGCACTCACTAGTAGCCTACAGCTCTACTCTGAATTCTTTTTTTTCGGGTAAAACAAACCTCTTCACATATTACATATGGAACCTGTGTTTGTCCGTAAATCAAGCATGTTTTTGTTGATAAGCCCTTTACTAAAGTTAAATCTTTGATCTAAATCTTTAATCTTAACCAAAGTTAAAGTTAAGTATTTGTGCATGTAATGCATGCATACCAACACAGTTACTTTTCATCAGCTGGATTTTCTGCTACTTTGAGAGAGAAAAGAGATTTTGTACTATTTCTTGGTAAACTAAGGTGTTATAAGGCAACTTTCTGTACATATTCATTTTAAAGCCCAGCTAACACCAAATCTCAGATACTTGATGTATTCGTACAGACAAGAGGCCAAATCAGACGAGCACCTGGATTCTAATTGTGTGGAGTGAGAAAGGTCTAATAGCATGTCTCAAAAAACTAGTAACACAGGTCCTTAGCATATAGTGGACTCCAACACCAATACTAACATTTCCATGGTTCCCTTGCAAAAACTCAAGCTGATAAATGAAATCCATCTTGTTTTAAGAACAATTAAGCCACCATAGGGGGGTATTTAGTCCTCCTACTTAAAATCCCAGAGAATCTAATGCAGCTGACCGCAGAAAAGAAATGTGATGGGAGGACTCCAGGGAATTAGCCAAAAATCTCATAGCTCTAAGTGTAAACTCACTGAGCTGGAAACTGTCATGTATATACTTCCTACCTATAAATCTCCCTTATCATAACTGATTAAGGCAGAATAGGCATGATCCTGTTCCCACTGATGACAATGGCAAAACTCCAACTGACTCCTTCATTCCTGAATTTGGCAAAAGAAGAATTCACCAGCTCCCAATTACTATACAGCACAAAGGAGCTGGATGGACCCTAAGTTTTTTCTTACCTCAGCCACAAGGTATTTTCTCAATTTTACCTACTTGGATTTTTACTTCTAAGTAGAACACAATGGACTGAAGTCACACAGAGTATGAGGAACTCCTAGGAAACTTTAGTGTGTAAAGAAATAATCTCTGCTACGGTTTCTTAATACCTCTTATGCTCCAAGTCTCAAAGTCCATTTCTATTATTCTGTGGTACCATCACTGTTTCTTCAAAAGAGCAAGAGCCTACCTCTGCACCACCTAACAAGACAATCCCAGTACCTGAAGAGTCCTTTCAAGTGTTGCTGTAGTACAAAATATTAATGAAAAATAAAATTAGAAAAAAAATATATATTCTATCACTACACTTGCTAAACACTCCGCACCAGGAAAGGCACAGTAAACTCTTTTGAAGACTTCAGTACTGGTCAAAACCAGGTAAGGACATTAATTTCTCACCTTATTTCTCAAGACTTTACTAACTCAAATCATAAAAGATTGGAAAAATATAAAAGTCAGTAAAATGGAATTTTCTAATTCTCAATTTAACCCTTTATAAATGCTCAAGGGCAGCAACGTCAGGTTATCACTCACTCCATCTCTTTGTTATGCTGTCTCTTATTTTTTTAAATAAGAAAATTCAGTACCTTTGAAGGATTTGAGATTGCTATCAGATGCCAAAACCAGAACAGATCTTTGAAGTTGATGGACAAAATGCCGGTCTTATTGAAATCAATAGCATTTTGCTTTTGAATTTACCAGGACAATTTCTTGCCAGATCTCCCTGAGACTCTTAATAATGTGTCTAGTCTCTGAAAGATGACATTTGGAAGACCACCACTACAAGGGTTCCAGGTATGACACTGTTCTTTAAAAACCCTGGCCAAGATCTGGTCAAAGCAACCAGCAACCCGAAGTAACTGTATCCAAACCAAGCAGCTCCAGGTAGTAATCTCTATCAGTACAGGCTTTGCTTATATCTGATCTTTCAAGCTAACGAAAAAAAGTTTAACATCACAAAATTGTCCTCCTGGTATACGAGGTTGCATGTAGTAAGTTTTTACACAATTTTCCCATTTGCCATGATTGTCACATTTATTTTTTTATTTCTTTCCCTGTTGGAACCTGTTTAAACACATGTATAGCTTGGTTAGCATCCAGAAATGCAAATAACTGATATAAAAAGAAGCTTATTTTTGCGGTCTTCTCTTTAAAAAAGAAAAAAAAGGAAAGAAAAAAAAAGAAATTGAGGTTGGCCCTAAAATAAGTCTATTCTGCAATGCAAAGAAAGGTAAATTAGCTCTTCCCTTTCCCTTAGACTTTGAAATCTCTTCCATGACTACAAAATGTACTTCACAAAACCTGTTTCTAATATCAGAGATCCCACTGGCTCATATGGGAACACTGGTACTTCTCACAGCCAAGAACTCAGCTCTGAAACAACCAGCCTGTAGGAGTATGAAACACTCTTTGTATTTCTGTACAAAGAAGCAGGATGAGTTTCCAGTACATCCCCATCATCATTATTCAGCAATCCCCACTGCAGATATTCAGCAAAAAATAAAATGAGAAGAACATCGACATAAAGTGTGTTGGAATATGAAACTCGAATCCCTGGCAGCAATGCAGAGTCTTCAGCCTTTGCTGAAGCAGAAATACAAATAGACTGCCATGGGTGACTCAAATTCTGAGATCTCTGGTTCACCACCAGAAGAGAAACAGCTCAGTATCCACCAAGCCACAGATTTATGAAGAAGAGCTCACAGACTGACAAGCAATTTTGTTAGAAAAGCATCCCTCTGACATTGGCATCACTGGAATGTTTAGAACCCAAGTAAAATATTTAGTCATATTTTACACCTCGCCCAAAAAGTAACAGTTCTCATTAGCCTCTTCAATCAGACCAACCTTCAGTCAGAAAAACGGCAGAAAGTTTTACAATGTCATTATTTATTTGGTAAAAATTTATCTCTAAAGCACACAAAAATTTATAACTCTAGGCAACAGACTTCACAGCCGAGAAAAGTTTGTGATGCCTTAATAAAAAAGAGAAAAATCAAAGCAGCTCCAACACATCTTATTTCCTGGCCTAGCTTTTAACAATATTTCTATTTATGAATAGATACTCAATAAGAGAGCATTTACAGTGAGAAAAATTGTACTTCTCCACCCATCAATTTAAGCCTTGAAAATAGAATTCTTTGCCTTTTTTCAGCACGCCACCCTTTAGGGCAAAGAGTGGTAATGAACACCTACTAGTCACACAGAATTATAGTGCTCTTTATTTCACCCAGGGCTGAAAAAATTTCCAAAGGTTTGGAATCCTGAAACCTGTAAACAAAATCTGTGGAGCAGATAAAATTTTAAATGGCACAATGCAATTAAAGCTGAATTCAATTTGAGCGCACCCTGTCCATCTGTCAGAGGGAAACAAAAGCCGAGGAGCTCCATTATTGCTGAATCCCTGCTCTTGTTAATTTGCTTGCTGAGAGATTTCAATTTCTAGGAAGTGCACAAATTAGTGTTCAGTCAGGGCTAGATCCTCAGTAAGTATAAGCAGATGGTGGAAATCAGCCCTAATCAAGTAGCCAAAGCCTTTTTTTCTGTCTGATTAAAGCATTTTAATCCTTTCATATTGTCTGTGGTTTTTAGTAAATACCTACCATCATTTTTTCCCCTCCCCATTTGCTATCATTTTTATTCCAAAAGAAATTGAAATTTAGTTTGTAATTCATTTACTTATTTTCACAAGAACGTACTTTTTAACCATACTAGTATACTTTGGGCCAGGCAACGTGGTCAAGTAGATTATCCCATTTATTCAGTTCACTGAACTTTCTTCTTTTTTTTTTTTTTTTTTTTTTCTAAATTGCAACAAAATAGTTAATATACCATCAGCTAAAGCAACATATACTGTTTGTCTTGCTAGTGTCTGATTATCCGCTGGAAAACTCCAAACACTGAATTCATTATGATTTAAGAAATAAAAAACCTCACATAGTAACTGCACAAAATGATGATAGTATGTTTTGTGCACATTTTCTACTTCTATACAGGAACAGAAGATGATGATTTTTATATTAGTACAAGCCCCACAGATGTCCGTTGCAGGAGGAGAGCTTGTTTATACCACAAAAGAAGAAGGTCCTAATAACTCATAGATGCCACAGGCATTTGTGAATAATGAGAGCTAAGATTAACACAGAAACATTACAAATATTATTGTGAATAGAATACAATACATAATTAACTCTTCACATTTTAATGAAAAATAGCAGAATTTGTTATTCCGAAGGTTACGTATTGTTGAATTTGCAGATAATGGTAAGCATAAGAGGGAACTGCCTAGCTGAACATATATTTACAGAACCAAGATTAGAATACCAAACAAAACAGCAGTAAATTTTATTTGCATAAAGTATACATGGTGAAACTTCTCATTGCAATTTATATTTCTTTACCTTTTGGAAAAATATATAAACCGATTTTTTGAAAAGCCTGTATCTTTAGACCAAAATCTGTTTAACATTATTATATATGTTACACTTTCATGTGTGTATTATACGAAACAGCTGAAAAATATAAACTTTGATAGCTGGATCTACACAGAAGTGTGTAAAACAATAACCTTAGGGACACATTTTTCAAAAACAGTACACAGGATTTAGCCACACATTTACCATTAAAATTAATGGGAGTTATTTAGCTATAAATTCTGAAGAAAAGACTTTGAAAATGTACCCCTTAAAGTCAACACCATCAACATAATGCACGAGGGTGGAGGAAAATTGAATTTTGAACAATGAAGAACTTGAATATAAACCATGTGTAGTATTTTCACTGAATGATATTTTGGTATCCTGTAAAGCAACTTTATTGCCTAACTGCCATATTAAAAAACCCACACCTAATATTTTCAGAAATGCAATAAATAAGAACAGATGATTACTTCCATTTATCAGAGCTTTAGGTCACAACAATAATGAAAAATAATTCCTTGCTAAGTATCTGAAATGCTTTATCCAAGAAACACTTTTAAATCTCCTGAATGTGCTTCTAAAAATTTAGGGGTGATATTACTGAGGGGTTTTTCCACAACAAAAATCCTGCATATGAACATACCCACTATATGCTGATTCCTGATTTATTACACTTGCATTTTTCATGTTTTCTCCTACTTTTCCTATTAAAGATCCTTTATTTCTTCCGATAGCCTCAAGCAGAGTCCCCTTCCACTCTCCCAAGCAAACATTAACACTTCCATTAGCCTAACGCTTGTAAAGCAGCTTTTCAGTTAGTGAAAGAAAGAAGGCACCAGTTCATCACTGAACTAATCCCACCGAGAGACTCCATCTATTTGTGTTCCCCTTCCAACCCTGCTCTCCCAAACACCCTCTTCCTTCTCCCATGCTATGTCTAAAGAAGGAAGCAACCCAAAGCATATTCTGTTAAATGTTATTTTTCAGCAATAAAAGTACGCTGGAAGTTGGATTTAGTTTAAGACGATGCCAACAGTTTGCCCATTATTTCCAATTACATGTTGTGGGGAAAAAAAAAAAAGGCTAAAGTCAAGAACAACGTCAGCTTTGACGGAAAAAGGGTTCAAGTCCCGCTTCTACTTTCACCATGAAATAAAAAGGAATTTAATCCCTTGCCCATTTGCTCCTCGATTTACTTCTGGAACTGAGAGGCAGTCTCAGTGTCAGGACGACTACTAAATATTACGCCAAAATTACCAACTCACTTCCCCATGGGCCACTGAACACTGCTAACAGAGAAGAGACACCCAACTCCACAAGACCAGAGCTACCTCACCCTGGAAGGAATTTCATGCTTTCATCGGATGCTTCTTGCTTAAAAACAGTATTCATGAGAGAAATGATGTGCCAAATCATCATTCCAAGCATGCAAGCTAAGTTCAGGATGATTACCAGCTTCCTAAAAATAGCAAGCTCCTATTTGGAACACAACATGGAAAGCAACATTGCCTGTTGCTGCATTAGGATACGTTTAAAAGTTAAGATAAGAGTAACCTAGATGAATGAGAAGTGAACTCTAGACGCATTCACCTCATTTTCCACGCTTCTCAGATCCAACCAGAATAAAATTTGTATATATTTAGGCTCAAACATACGATGTTAGCAAATACTGCTAATACAAAACATAAGGTTTCGCTCATTAGTGAAACCAAAGGAATTTTTTTTTACTCTAAAAATCTAAATCCTGTTTTTTCAGCTCAAACTTTGAAATCTTCAACTCCTCTGCTGTTTGTTTCATTTCCTTCTTGATTTGTAGCAGTCATCTAAAAATTTGAATATAGTTTAATTTTTATAACATGAAATATGGCCCCGCATATTGCAGACATATGCACCAACACATCTGCGTTCAGTCCTTTGATTGTTAGAATACTAGTATTTTTTTAAGAATAAAAGAACTGATGCCTTAAAACCCTATACTGTTATGACAAAAATAATTTGATACTGTATTTTGAGCATACACAACAGTACACTGTACTATGTAATACTACATAATTTAAAGTATAAACTTTTAAGGACATTGCAACATCTGATAATTTTTTTTTGTCATGTAAATTATTCTTGATGTATTGAAGGTTCTTTATTAACCTTTTTATTACTATTATTGCAGCTGTGACCATGAAGTACATATATTCGGTAGAAGACTTGAAATGGGAACATGAAGAAGTTGTCTGCAAACTGTAAAAAAAGGTTTACACATAGTTTAAGAGTCACAGCATGCTTATCATGTTGATCAATATTATCTCATTTGCATATACTCCATATGGCAGCATTCATCTGTTGTCTTTTGCTTATACTTAGACCAAGGACTCCTTGGGGCAGGGACTGAATGTTTGAACTGAGTAGCGCAATGGCCCACAGCGAAGACTTCTAGAAACAAAGGTGATGTCAAATATAGAAAAATCAAAATAGAAGCTTTTTCTAGCTAGTAAGCAGTTTAATACTGCTTAAAAATAAATAAATAAAAGCAATAAACCATCCAAAAACCCCACAGAACACCAGAAACTACAATCTAAAATTCAGATTACAAACCAAGTATTTCTTTGATTAGTGATAAAATGGCCATAGGGCTATTACTTCTGAAATCAAGGTTGAAAAGTTTCCAAAAGATACCACAAAGCCAATATAAATCAAGGGATATCCAATAGCCTGTGTTATCGTAAGCAGATAGCCATACATGAACTTACATAATGTAATTCTACAACCAATTTGAGAAGGTACTTTGTTTTCTGCACATCTGCAGCTAGCAAACAGTTAATAAAATTTAAAACCAGTGAACGCTGTCCTCATTGTTTTATTTTCTTATTACACATCATTTATAAAACTCTGCAGTATGAACTCTACCTTATCTACCTCAAGATTCCTTGATTATATAACCATACCTCTTAAATGTCATTTATCTACTTTATATAAATAAGAAAATACCCTTAGAATGCATTGGGTGTTTTGTACATATTTGGCTTTTAGACTTCTAATAAAATGAATGCTATTGACATAACTTCACACAATAGTAAATGTATTAACTAAAATTCTTCAAAGTCCTTTTAGTCATGGTTTTCAAGAAAATGGATTCCTTGGAGGAGATTGACAGGAAAACTTTTTGTAGCATCTTAGCATGTTCTCTGCAATACAGTAGAAAAAAATCATTAGTTATTCAAAGTAAAACTTTCAGCAAATGTGCCTAAGACATATTGACCTTCTTATAGTCAGGAAATGCATCTTGCATCTTTATGTGCTTTTAAATATAATTTGTCTAAACTGTCTAAAGTAAATCAAAAAACTATCACTCAATCCTCTCAGTAGAAAGGGTAAATTTTAATTGCAGAACTTAAAAACTCACAATTAAAAGCTGTGTTGCTACTTAAAGCTAGCACAAACGCAAGCATGAGAGTTCATGCATACAAATCAGCTTTTCTACCACATCCACAAGGGTTCTGCAAAATAGCCTGCTGAATACAGCCTGTACCTTCTAAAATTAGTCAAAAGGAAAAAGAAGTGGAATATTAGCCATGTTTTAGCAAAATACAAATTCTTTCCCAGTCACTTTGATTTGTGAATGGCTTTGTGATAATCCACATTTGATTAGTGAGAAAGCTAAAATGGTGTTGATAATTCAAAGGTAAGTATGCAAATAAAAAACGTGATGAAAAATAAATGCAACCAAAAACTGGGGAGGGCTTTTTTTGCGTGTGGCTTTTTTCTTCCTGGAGCAAGGCGATTTGTGGAAAACCTTCTGGAAAGCAAGCTCAGAATTTTATTATTTTCTAATTGAAAGAAAAAAACACTTAACGGCATTGTATTTCATACAGCTAGCCAAACCAACAGGTAGATGGAAAAGAATATTCACAAATACCAACTATGCACAAAAGGAAAAAAATAAGAGTGCAGCTGAAAGAAAAATTATATACTTCTCAGCACTATGTTCATGATTTTATGCCAGATTCTCAGCTGGTTTACCTTAAAAGGGCTCCTTTTAGTCAATGGGTTCATGTCAATGTATGCCAGATGAAATTCTAGCCTTTTGTCTGCACAATCTATCTCGTAACCCCTCCTAAAGAATCCAGTAGACACTTTATACAGCTACATCAGCAGTCGTGTTTCAGTCAATTATCCTTATCCGCCATCCAGAGGTGGATATGCAAGGAGGGTTTCATCTGTGCTAGCCAGTCAATCAGGAGCTGCTTCATTTTCTCAGGAAGTGTGAAGGAGAGAAGGTAGAAATGGTGCACCATGAACAAACACCCTGGCATGCACGCCCTTGCACTAATCTTCTCTGGGAAGAGGCTTATAAGGCAAACCTTCCTAATGGACTCTAAACCATCTCTAGATTTCTTATAAACAAAATTTAAGTTTAGTATCAAAATAACTGAACTACTATTTTTGTGCTACACAGCAGAAACCCAATTGGTACAGAAAACTCACAATTTTGAAGAAATAAAAGTGTGCACTGATATTATCAAAGGACCTAAAAATTTTGTATTTTATATTATCCACAGCTGGGTGGACGGACTAAGCAAATTTTCCATCAATTGTAAGGATTACTCTTTGAAACTCAGTACTAAAATCCCCATTCACAAACTTGGGTTCTATTAATGGTGGCCCAACTAACAACAGCACGAGAAAATCCTTTCCACTGATTTACAGGAAAGTGAATATCTAAGATAACAGTGGCAAATAGAAAAATTCCCTGGCTCAGCACTGAGTAATGGTTATTATTTAGTATTTTTTGTCTTGGCATAGGGAGGAGAGGTATCTCTGCCTGACATGATGGAGCAGAGAAGAGGATTTGGAGGGGGTGAAAGAGAATGTTAATTGCAAAATCATATATTAATTTTCTGGTGTCAAGTAAACACCGCACCAGAAATGCCCTTGGGAAAAAAGAAGTTTCAAAGGTTTCAAAAGCATTCCTGGAAAATATTATCGCAGGTAAATGTCCAGAAATAAGCACCAGCATCTTTTTTAGTGCCAGATCTGACTTGAAAATCATACCTGCTTCTTGGCAGAAGCTTTGGGGTATATTTGTCATGGAAAAAAAAACCCAACCAACTGAAACAAACAAACGAAAAAAAAAAAACCACAGCCCCTCTCCCCACCCCCAAACCCAATAGTTATATTAGCTAACTTGAACTAGACTACTCAAGTTTAAGTAAACTTGAGTTGTCTTGAGTTAGAACTCAAGACCTAAAAAGCAGTCTCAGATTGAAACCTAGCTTCTACTCCTAGGTACAACTCTCCAAAATCAAGCTAGTTCTTTGTCCTCACTGCTATTTTAAATCAACTTCTTCATAATCAATAGCAACAAATCTGGATTCCCACCTGCTTCTCCTTAGTGGACATTTTCCAACGTCTAGCCCTCTGAGTTCTGCTCAATGGGGCCTCTTAGCCTCACTTTACCTCAGACCAAGAAACAGCAAAGCAGTAATTAAGTCATTAGCTTTTAGGGACATTGGTATATATGCCCAATCCTACTTGGTGTCAACAAGGTTACCAGCATTTGGTTGATGTTCACGTCAAGGGATCTGAATCTGATGTAAACATACTCACTAAAGGAAGCACTCCCCAAAGAGGACATTTTTCTTCTGGGTAGGTCTCCTCTGCACGAGGGGTAACATGAAACAGCTCTTCTAGAAAGTACAGTAATCTAGGAAAGTGCACATCTCATCTTTCATGTCTGCTGGAGGGATTTTCATACTACATATTTATCAAGCAGGGACCTGACTTACTTAAAGGATTAATTACGTTTACTGGCCAATGGGATACATCTCGGGCAAGTCCAGGAAGACTTTTTTGTTTCATCTACCACAGTTTCAAGGATTAACATAGAGACAGGTCACAAAGAGTTCCCTCGCCCCCATTTTTTTAAAGTAGAAAATGATTCAAAAGGAAGGTGAAGATTTATTTTTAATTTATTTTTTTCCACTGTTCGAAAACAATGGTGTTTGAAGTTCTGGAGTTTGGCAATTTCTGGATTCCATTTGTAAAAGTGGAAATCAAAAGACAAGCAGCTGTTGGGGTGCTAAAGTAATTTCCCTTTTTACATCCTTTTACGTCCTTTAATTTAGCCAGTGCTAAATACTTACACTGGAAAGAATATTCTGTCCCCATGCCTTACCCAGACCAACACTTGAGCATACATTTTGTGAGAGATGAGGTCTTAGGGAAAAAAAGCCAAATACACAGGTCTCACTTCTTTAAGAAACCAGGCTTGAAATGCACATAACATACATGGCCTGATGTGTTTAAAAAGAGATTTTAAAGTACCAACCTATTTTACTTTAAACCTTTACTTTAGTACTCATAGTATTCATGCTGCTAGAGCCTGAAACATCTTTCTGTTTAACATAACAAAGAAACTGTTCCTTATCAATAAACCTATATAAAAATATAGCCTCTACCAAGGCCAGCCTTCTTTGCTAAGTATGTACCAGGGGCACAATTTAAAGCCATCTTAAGAAGTACTGATTTACAGAGCCTTTTTTTTTTTTTTTTTCCCTGAAACTTCAAAGTTTTATAGAAGAGAAAATATCTTTAAAGACTAAACAAAGAATATATGAATGAGAATGTGGCAATGAGCTATCTTCCTCACTTTAAATTATGGGAAACCTCCAAGTATGTCAAGGAATCAATAAAAAGGAAGCAAGTCCAACTAAACACTTTAATTTTTCTTTAATAAAATTCTTTCAGAAAGACAATTTAAAGAATGTTTTGCTCCTAATGTTCCACCCTTCTCTGAATTCATTGTTCACTCAATAAGGAAAAATGCTCTATCATTCTCATTATTTGTGCTTTTACAAATCCTTAAATTGTCAGAATACTAATATACTTAGTTATATTTTTATAATACTAATATTCTTAGTTATATAGTTCCTTATGCAGTTTTAATAACTTTCTTTTGCAAGAATAAAAAAGGAGAAATTGGGCTCCTAACTTTGGTACAACTAAGTAGCTTTACATAGGTACTGTTGTCTACTTGGAAGCAGCACCAACACAAAATAACTGGCCCTAAAGAGGACTGAGAATTTTGCTGTTGCCTTTAACATCACCAGGATCTCATATTTTGGCAATAAGTGCTCTAAGCATTCCCCACTCCATGTGTCCATCACGCAATACCACCAACAGCAGTGGAATGAAGAATCTTTCTAGAGCACCACAAAAAAAGGCACAAGCACCAATAAACATATCCTTCTTGCTTGTCCCTTGTCATTTATTCAAGCACTCCATACATATTATTCATTACACTGCCTTTCCATTATAATTAAAATCTAAAAATAAAGTCAGCTCTGTAATACCACTGGAATATTTGCTGCTTCCTCAAGTCCTTGCCAGCTTTCCTTCAGGCACCGTATCTGGAATTTCACCACAGACCATGAAACTGTTTTTCACTAAAATAAGACAAGAAGTCTGAGAAGTTATAGTCCACATTATCTATGAAGACTAAAGGCCCCCAAAAACCAGGACCAAACAGAAGCAAGGTAGACTTAAATCCAAAAGTGTTCTCATGATTTTGAGGCAAAGTCTGAAATTTTAGGATGAAAAAATCTGTGTCTAATTTTTGTACGGCACAAAAATGCCACACTGATGGAAAAACAAGCACAATCGCTCACACACGAATATGACATACAACATAAAAAGTACCTTTAGCCAGCATACTTCCAGAAGCAAGTGCCAGGGACATGCACTAAGACAGGAGTGTAGGGACTACCAAGATCATCAACTAGAGTGTACATAACTTAGGGAATTGGCCAAAGCTTTGTATCTAGCTTCTGACATTGCATCAGCATCAGTCTAAGCAAAGGTGGCAGAGTCTCGAAGAAATATAATCCAGTCCAATTCCTGTGGAGTAGGTGATAGATTCAGCTTCTGAAGACTGATAAATAAAGTGAATCAATAAATAAGGAGCTCCTTAGTATTTCTCTCTTTAGTCATAAACGCAAACTTTGAAAGTGCAACCAATCCAATTTGAATTAATTTAGAAAACAACATTCAGAAGTTTGTGGAAGTGCCTGAAAACATCAAAACATCTAACTACTTCGAATCAATATTCCTTATATTACTCCTTTTATAACCCACTTTCATCACCCATTATAAAATATACACACAGATTCCTTTCTGATTATAAGAATAGTTGCATAATATTTATTGCTGCTTATTAGCACGCTCAGTTTGTTGATAGATTGCCTTCATATCATATAGAGGGGAAGAGGAAATTGGAACCAAAACCAAAAAGCAGTTTAATTATTTTAATTAATTCCAGGTTTCAAAAATAATGTGGAATGCTATTGAATATTTAACAAGCTATACAAGCCAAAATACATTTACGCTGCATACTGCAAAATGGAACACAGTGGAAAGGTAAGTCTTTGGTAAGTCACATTGGAAGATACCACAACCTAGATCATAAGTGTACTTTCTCTGTATGTAAATAGGTGGGTTTGATGGTATATGTTAATGCAAGCTATAGATTACCAATAATACCCAAAGAAAAGCACATTTGTAAAACTTAGCACTAACCTAATGAAGATACATGCAATCAGGAAACACTCTTGCTATGGAACTGGGGGTCTTGGGCTTCCTATATACATTCACTCTGTTTTAACATATTGGACCAACTAACTAAACTAATTAGTTAAAAGTAAAAGTGCAACCTGAGGAACCCTCATAAGGAATGTAAACTAAACGGGTGGGGAGGTCTATAGGTGTCAATCAATAACAAAACGCAAACTGTCAAGCTTGCTTTGCTAACAAACTGTCACATCAACAATATGCAGTTAATGACTACAAATTAACTGTATACCAGATGCTTGACACTTTGTTATGACACTTAGCAAGCTAGTTGACATTTGGGGGATCAAAGCTTCTTTAATTACACTTTGTATAACGTGCAACCTTTATGCTAATGTCCACGTATTCCTTAGAGCAAGCCTGTTCAAGTCAGAGAGAATGGGTTTTGGGGACTTTGAAACATTCCAGTAAATCTGGATTTCAGCTGAAACAAAACTGCTGAAAAGCATCATTATTCAGTATTATCACCTTATCTAAAATAACTCTTTAACTTGATGTACTATACCATATTCACTCACTTATAGACACCCTCTGCGTGAAATAATGCATTTTCAAACAGTGTTAACAGTATCTATAAAAGAAAGAAGCACTAGACACGCTGCATTTAAAAGCATCTCTGTGTTCAAACTAATGTCTAGAATCAATGTTACACATTGATATGTCTTTTCTAAACCAAAGTAATTTCCTTATCATAGAAGCAAACGTAGGACACGGCATTAACAACACTTTTATTTAGCCAGCACTTACTATAGAGCTTGTCATACCTTGGAATATATAGCTTAGAAAGAGTATGAACTAAAAGCACCCCCGGGTTTGCAAATCCTTATTAATAGGAGCAAATCCATTGCTTCACTGTATTGTTACAAAAGCATGTTTTCAAGTATTTCAACTGTCCTGTTTATTCCTTAAAATGAAGGTCCCCAGATTACACAGGAATTATATGCAAGTTTATATATTTCACAGGGGATTGTAGAAAAAATAATGTAATCCTAAATAGTAAAGAATTCTCCTAGCAACGAAATCATAGAATTGCTAGAGTTGGAAGGGACCTTAAAGATCATCAAGTTCCAATCTCCCTGCCATGGGCAGGGACACCTCCCACTAGACCAGGTTGCTCCAAGCCCCATCCAGCCTGGCCTTGAACACTTCCAGGGATGGGGCATCCACAACTTCTCTCGGCAACCTGTTCCAGTGCCTCACCACCCTCACAGGAAAGAACTTCTTCCTAATATCTAATCTAAATCTCCCCTCTTCCAATTTAAAACTATTACCCCTTGTCCTGTCAGTACACTTCCTGACCAAGAGTCCCTCTCCAGCTCTCCTGTAGGCTCCCTTCCATACTGGAAGGCTGCTCTAAGGTCTCCCCAGAGCCCTCTCTTCTCCAGGCTGCATAGCCCCAGCCCTCTCAGCCTGTCTTCAGCAGAAATGCAGCCTTTAAAGAAAAACATAACATCGAAAGTAGTATCCGCCTTCCTGCTTTGGACAAAAATGATTCCTGGAAGAAATACTGTAAAGGCATAAATTCAGATGGCTTTTTTCCCACCCTAGACACCTAACTCAGATTCTTAAATATATTTTTATTTGGATTGCATTAACACTACTCACCAATTCAGATTTTACTATGCAATAGTTATTACATCGGATGTTAACTCTCTTGAATGTTAACTGCTACGATTACCATAGTGCATCAGTGGAGATGAACTCTATGGAGAGTTCCTTGGTATCTCTGGGAAAAGCTTTCAAATTGCATGAAGCACCAAAGTTAGTTAACCAAAGTTATTTTATTCTCATTGCTCTAGTCGAGCTAATAACTTTATTTTCTATGAAAACACACTTCCATACAATTTCTGTCCCAGCTACGTAATTTTAATAAGCCAAATCCTTTACACCATTAGTTGACACATGCTTGCATTATAAATTGCATTCATTGATTCATCTGACCTAACATAGAGGTCTAAAGCATAAGCATCTCCATCTGAGCAAATCATTCCTTACCCTCAACTGAGAGGAACAGGAACTTTTAAGGCATAATTCATCTGATCTATTTTAGAAATTCACATCAGGAGCAGATGAGCAGTGCTCTGGAAGTATTTATTCTTTTTTTACATACCTCAGCTGCAGATGAATCCCTTCCTCGGGGCTTCCAGTAGGTTCTACCAAAGAACTATTCTATGGAGTCAGCTACAAGGTCATGAAAGAAACACCTGTGGCTTGTCTACGTGAGTGGCTTAGCAAAGCTGCTCACTGATGCACCTACCTCTTGATCCAGACAGTAAATTTGAGCACTTCAAGGTTCAGCCTGCCACAATTATTCAAAACCATCTAGCTAACTGTTCCTATTAGCAGTCAAAGACAACAGGAAAAATATTAAGCCCAGATGCTTCCTAACTGAGTGTGGGATACAAAAAAGGCTAGTCAGGGCTGTAAACGAGAGCTTGACCACCCAGCTGGATATACTGTGTGAAGAAGGATATTAGCATGCAGAATACTATTTTTTTGTTGTTTTCTAGAATTCACTTAGATCTTAAGGTTCCAAGAGTGAGAACAATGCCCTCATGACTCATACGGTATCAAAGCCATGTAAGTGATGTTATTTATCCCTTTCTATGTCTTCTTACACTTAATTATTTCATGCTGGATACAGCTTGTTTGTGTCATATTCTAATTAATGGTTAAAAAATGTGTATTTATCTGCTTTGCATTACATGGCACAACACCGCATGACCATGGATACACACGCCTCTTATTAGAAATCCTTTTAAAGCATTGCCCATCATCTACAAAGAGCAGCACAGAAACCAAAAAGCTGCAGAGACAATCACAGAGAATCATAAAATGAAAGTCTGTTGTGTGAATTCCCCGTGCAATGCTCAAGACTTAATGGGTCTGCAGTGATACTCTTCTGAATACCATTTAACCCAGCTATCAAATCCAAAAGATCTGCTAATTCAGTTTAGCTTTTTCCTATGTGGCAGCAGAAATATATGGTCAAACTCAAGAAAATATTTCATCCTCCTCCTTACTGCATTTACAAGCAACATGGTGCAAAGACAGCTGTGTTTGTTGCCGGTTAATCTTTAAAAGATATTTCTTTCAAAACTAGGTTTTGAAAAAGCCTAGCAGTCGGTCCCTGTCTTTACTCCATTTCCCCTTACAAAATATATTTTGCGTTGTGGCAGTGTGTAATTCTATTCTTTAGTCACACAAAGAGTAAGATTTGGGAAATAATTTATTTTCTAAGTTCTGCATGTTTTATCAGTTTTGATTTTCAGATTGTTAGTATGAAAACCACTACATTTTCGCTTGCAGAGTATATAAGTAACAGAAAAGCATTCCTTAATAAGAAACCCAAAATTTCAATTTAATTAATCTGAGCTAATCAATTTTAGTCCTTCTACTCTAAACAAATAAAAAAGGAAAACCATCAAACTTAACAACAGCATCATATACCCATAAACCTCAGGGAAGCTTATTTTGCTTCATCTTTAAAAAATATTAACTCAGATGAAAGGCAGATGTTTTAGACTGAGAATGATTATGCAACTGATATAATATCAGTGGTTATCTATTAGGGAAAATAACAGAATTATCATTTCCATTATTTCCTATGTGCTGCTATGAGCCATGTAGTAATAATTCTGTAAGTTTCCTAATACAATTTTAAGTGCTGCATGTTTGAAAAAAAGTAAAAATTATATGAATATATCCACTTATGAAAAAAGCTTTCACTGATTAGAGCTCATTTCCCTAATATACAGATTTCTAAAGACAGCTCTATTTTAGTTATGTAAAGCATGTAAAAATTGGCATGTGCTCAATCACAGCTGAATCTGAAATTAGCCTGTCATTTTAGACACCATACTTTAGGGGTGGGAGAGGGGAAGCTCCTCCAGAAAAACTTTTCCTGGAGATTAAATGGCTAACGGTCCACTGGCAAGACAATGTTTTGCAGGAAGATGACATTGGTTTATTATCTTCAACCTTATTTTTGAGGCAGAAAAAAGGAGACAATACTGTTTCTCCAATAAGGATCCCAAACAGTACTTGTTCCCTTTGCAGAATATACAAGCTACTCCAAATTATGCCCTACTCAGGCTAGAGCCACAATATACACTAACATCGTACCCAAGAAATGGGAAATACCTGACGTGTTGTACATGCCTGTATCTACAGTAGTCCCCCTTGCTGGGTTTTCCAATTGACAGAGAGAAAAGGCAGGAATTCCAGGCAGGAATCATCTCATCCATGGGTGGATATTTCAAACAGGGCAGGTGAATTGTTGTCCGAAAAGCGCCTATTTCTTTCCACTCCATACAAAGGTAACAAGTTCAAATATTGGTGTCTGAACAGCAGATCCCCAAATCTGGCCTGATGAATCCTGCCTCGGAGACTATTTGACAACAAGCAACAAAGCCATGTATCTGTTTTGAATTTTTGCAGGAAAACTAAATGTCTATATGAAGTAAATGAACTAGTGGCAGCAACTCTTTGAACACCTTCAAAATAATTCTCAAAATAATGAGGAAAAAAAAATAAATAGAGAAGTTAGTTAACCCAACACCCCATCTGTCTATCTCATCTCGCAGCCCCTAAAGAAATACAACATATTTCTGACTCACATAAGAAAATGTATTGCAAGTGCAGGGCTGCTTTAATTCACATATACATACGAATATATATGTAGTCTCTTATGTGTGAATGTAATTAATTACTTATTTGGGCATATTCGGTTCAGAAGAAGCTAAGTATCTTCTCATTAATTGCAAATACAAACATTAGAGTTAGCCTCATTGCTGCTATGTTTAGCTTATTTTTCCCAGTTTCCTGAGAAGCACATAACTAGAATTTTTTGTTCTCATTAAAACGGGCACTGACTTTTTCAAGCTGTAAAAAACAAAACCTATCTTTAAAAACTGCTTAAATTCCTCATGATTGTAGAATTCTTATTTGATGCCAGTTCACAAACTTTATGGAAAAAAAAAATACTATGGGTCACTGAATGAAAACTGAATTTGAAAGAAAAAAAAAAAAAAAAGCTTTTCATCAGTTAACAAAACCCCATGATATCCAAGCAGCATGCACATAATGATACTAAAAGCTCGCAATGGAACTTCAGAGGGCTATCAAGCCATGAAAGATCTCATAAAAAGACAAGCGATTAACTTATTTAAACTGAGCAGGAATAGGAGTCAAAACCACCTCTCTGTTATTTCTTCTCACGTACATAGCATTTTGCTTTGAACCAAAGGGCTTTCACTATTGATACTGGATTCACCATTTATCAGAGAAGGAAGAAAAATTTATAAGATTTAGTTGGTTCATAGAATACAATTCTGTTGTTCATAAAAGAGGAAATAACTAATTTGATGAACCACAGTTTGCTAATGTGAATTCAGGCTTAAAAATGTGAATTTTTTTTTTTTTTTCCAAAAATGCCCTGAATTTACTGATCAGTAAACTACTGAGCAGTTTCACTGGTTTACATCTTTGCGTGTATTTTCTTAAGATCTCTTGATTTACCAGCTGTATGTTTAATGGTTTTTAAAAACCAAATATTTAAATGAACAGAACCTACCAAAAAAGGTACTCACTACAATTAAAAAGCCTGTCAGCAGCTTGGTAATGTGTCCTTAATCAGGACAGAAAGAGTTTGTGGGGTGTATTACAGTTGTAATACAGTTAAGAGGATGTATCCATAGCAGATGAAAGTTTGCTCTCAATTCATTAGGTCTAATAAAATCTATTAGATCAAGCACAAAAAGCTTGAGCAAGGGAATGGCACCTAAAGACATGAAGTTCAAAAGAAAAGAAAGTTGTTAAAGGTTTTATGTCACTTAACAGGCCTATAAAAAGTTCAAAACAGTTAAGTAGGATAAATATTTGTTTCACAAAATGTATCCTGGTTAGGATGTTTATGTCTAAACACAGGTTTGCAGGATAATTTTGAAAAAGACTACACAGAGAGGCTTAGATGATGGTACCATGTTTGCACTTACGCCCCGGAGAAACATTTTAATAACAAGCTATCTATGGAACTGAGAAAAAGAGAGCTCATATTCTCCTGTCAGGCACTATATGGACTACGGAAACACAACCCACTATTCTGTACAGTCCTCGGTATTCCTTAGTCAGGACACGATGTCCTATATGTAGTAACCAGTATTTATTTTGTTCCTGAAATTAAACATGGAAAACACTCAGATATTCGTGTGTTGTATTTTTTACTGCTTGTTGACTTGTCACACGAAACAGGATCCTGGGACATGACTACCATAGTGCAAAGGTAAATCATTCAGGCGCTGTATGTCCTTGGCTGTCATACAGCTTTAGAGTTATCTTCTCAATTTTTATCTTTCCATCTCCAATAGCAGTTAAGGCTAGACTATTCTTTAGGGCAATACTAAGAGGGGGACTCCAGTCTGGCACTTCCAGTGATAGTGTAAGTAATTAATAAATAAATTAATGAATAACTTTCATTTTAAAAATGTGGGCAGATCCAAGATCATTTGCAGAAAAGTGCAGCACTTGCCACCACCCACCGCCATCATAAAACTGTTGCAAATACTACACATTAAGGGCCTATTGTGTAATTTTAAGCTTTCTCACTCATGCTGTATTTACCAACAGAGTGCTGTCCTTTCAATTACATGCAGGTCTCTGCAATGTAGAAATACCCATGTAGCACAGCCACCCCATACACTTCTTTCATAACCAGTGGCGCAACACAGGAACTTCTACAGTTTGCTTCATCTGACCAGTTCTGAACGTCTTTATAATGAAACAAGTAACATCTTAACAATACGGTTCCTTGGCCGTCAAGCCAAAAATCACCGGTCATTGGTTCCGATGGAGAGTTGTACACCGTCGCTGTAAACTGGGATGAACCAGTTCTACCACGGCAGGTCCAAGTACTCTGAACATTGCAAGCACAGGTCCTGTAGGTGGGATGTTTAGGAAATTTTCCTCCATCTCCAAATTACGGCTGAAGTGTAAGGTACGTATCACATTAACTAGGATGCAGTGTTAGAGTTGAGGGGTGTACAAGAAAGTACAGAGTTTTCTGGGATAGTGCTGTCCTGTCCATACTGCCTTTGGGAAATAGTTCCTCAAGAAGACTATCACTAGAAATACACTTGCATTTTGTTTCACAGGAAAGTAGTGGTTTATCCCAAAAGAACACACAAAAATTGGCAGAGTGTGGGCGATCAGGATCCAGAAATAAAAGGGGAACTATTCTACAACACAGAAATGCCCACAGAAACCAGCTCTACCTACGGCACCATACACAGAATTACAGAAACAATGTTCTAGGTGATAATTTAAGAGATGGTAGAGAAAAATCTACCCCAGAACAGAAATATTTTAAATATCTTTTTGGCTTATATTTGACATGTCTTACAACCATTTTAGTTGTGTAACACTGAAAAATATGTATTTTCATTATGAAAACATGCAGTAGATATGCCAAATAAATCACATATACATATATATATACACAAATGCATAAGTTGTAGACACATCAGTATCTAAAACCATTGTATACATTATGGCTACACAGATAATTGATCTTTTTCTTTTTTTTCAATGTGCACTCTAATATGCAGTATTTAAAAGTACAGCAGGTAAAGTTTGCAAGAGAGTGTTTTTCAACTACATTGTAAGTATACCATTAGCTTGTCTTGTTCATGCTAGATATCTGTTTATGCCATGAAGTTCAAACAAACACGTGACTTCTTTAAATTCTAAGCAAGCAATTTGTAGGCTGCTCATCCATTATCTCCAAGCGTGCTCTCTGTACAAGGTCTACTAAAGTAATGGTTCTTTCATCAAAGCCTAATGGTTTGTTTCAAATAATCAAAGTAGTGTTTATATCACTGTCCTCAGGTGCAACCATTTTGTTTCCAGGAGAACGGTATAGTACATGCTAATGTCACGAGTGATAAATCAAAGCAACTACATTTGTTTCTCTACCTTAACCAATCTACCCTATGTCTTCAACAACAGCAACAAAAAAATCACCCTGGCATTTGCACTCCGTAGTTTATTCTGAGAGCATGAGTAATTTTGCAAGTAGTAAAACATCGTATGTAAAACAACTCACTCATTCCCTTCTTCTAATAATAAGTATAGCTTGACTTATGTGGGAACTAGCACTCTTGTTATCTGAAGCAGGATAGGAAGATGTTTCTCCCCACTACATCTCACGAATGTTGAGATTATTTTTATACAACATCCTGCTTTCGGTTAAATACACTGTATCTGATAAATACAATTCTCCATAATACAGTGACAGAAATCCACTTTCTTTTTTTATTATTTTCTAAACTTAGTCATCAAGGAGGAGGGGGAGAAACTTGCAAATCCCTTAACTGGGCAAAACAAAAACTGAACTCACCTGACCAATACTTTGGAGGACCTTAGACAAGTCAGTGGATACACAGAGCAAAAGTGAAGTTAGATCCACAACCACATTTTCCCTTTTTTACTTTTTGCATTGTTTTGTTGCAACATAAGGAAGAATTTTGTGTATCTAATATGATATGATGAGAACTTCAAATACCCTCTGCAGCATGTTGGATTTGGTGTAGTAATTACTCCGGCGATGTTACTCTACCAAGAATGTGCTGGGAAAGTCAAGCGGGCAAAGCTTTCTGTCCAACGGGAAGCAGAACCCGCACAGCCATCAATCATGCCCCATTTTCAATTAAAGGAATGACACCGATAGCAGCGGTAGGAGATTCTGTCAGTCCGATTAGATACAGGGTGAGGGTTGCCTATATTAACATCTAAAGGGGGTGAGAATCATGGAATAACATGGGAACGATGATAGACAAGTGAGCTGGAATGGACCAAAGGTTCGCATTATGAGTCTAAGTGCAAATCATTATCTTCATCATCATCTAATGCCCAAGGAAAATACTCACATTTTGTTCAGGAAAGCAAGCAGGAACAGTTGCGTGACCGGGTGAGGTTTCTGAATGAAGGCAGCACTTAATATACTGTTAGCCTTTGGTGATGCTATGACACTGATCACATTTGAAAATACACAGTTACAATTACGAGTACAGCAGAACAAACAAAAACCTTTCCAACCATTTCAATTTGGAAATCCGAAATACAAGATTAATTGTGAAGCAAGTAGCCACCTGCACTCTGGGTCTTCTCATGATACCAGTCTGCTTCCTAGAAGACAAAATTTGGTAAATTGCCCAGATCTGACAAAGTGCATCCCAGGAGTTACAGTGATGCTACTATATGTCCTGACACACAGAAGAAGGGAAATAAAAATCTAAAATTAAAATTCTGCTAACAAATTCAAATTTGACTTAATTTTGTCTTATGAAACTTCCTCCTGATTAGCATTAACTCTGAAATATGAAAGCCTAAGGAAAAGGATCAGAAAAAAAAGTTCAGTGATGCTATGCTGTAACAAAATATTTTTTTTACCAAAATGTCAGCGAAAAAGAAAGTTTATTTCAAACATTTTTTCCTCAGTTTTGATCCAGAAATTGGCCTATGAGTTGTTTTATTACCTTAGAACACGGGTCTGACACTAAGCTTTAGGATTTTTGGTTTTAACACTGATCTAGATGTCTGCATGAGCAAGTGGAATTAAATGCCATCAAGAAAACATGGAGATTGAGGAGACTCTAAAGAAAACTTTCCTGAACCCTCTTGCTTTATACTCTAGATTGAAGTGCTAGATATATTCTTTTCCCACGTCTACCTGTGAATGCAGAAGGTAAGCAGAAATAAATCTGTTGTCATCTTTACTTTAAAAAAAGCACACCAAGGAAAGAAATGGCCAAGAAGGAAAGGCTGCCTGGATTTTGGTTTAGAAAATAAGCCCATCAAGAGGAACTAAGAACAGTAGTTCTCAGTCTGAGAAGGGAGGTCTGGAAAGCACAGGAAAGCGTTTTGGGCTTCTCTTTCCTATTTGCTTTCTCTCAGCCACTTGACCTTAGTGGCAGAAGGACAGAAGATGCCAACTTGGAACCAGTGAGGGTGGGGTGGCAGAGGCAGAAGGCACCAAAATGGGTCACTAGCCTGATAGCTTCAGTGTAATGGAAGGAAGTGGGCATATGAACACCAGTACAGGGAAGCACTGGACCATTTTTCTGGCTTCTGTACCTGTTTTCCTCTGCTGCCCAGCCCCCAACCTTTTCCCTTCTGGAGCCGCTCGCTTCACAAGGTGGCTCCAAGCACCCGAGAAGATTCTGGAGACAAAAACAAATGATGGCAGAGAAGCTATCGAAATAACAGGAAAAGCACTGGAGGACTAACATGTAAAAAGTTGGAAAAGTAAGAAAATAAATCCCATTTCCTACTCTTCTTTGTGCACATCAGGGCTATTATTCAATATGTTAAAATGCTTCAGATGTGTAAACCCAAGACGTAAGATGAAGAACAAAAATTTCCTCTGGCTAATTTTACCCACTACAGAATAACCTCCACAATGAAAGTGTGAATAAGTTGATTAAATCTGACATTAAGAATACATTCCTACCGACTTGCTTTCGCACATGAGTCACCACAAAACCTAACTTTTTGAAAAATAAAAGGAGCCACCGGATATAAATTCTCCTCAGTTCATTAAGGTGGGTATTTCATTCAGTGAAAAAAGCCTTGAAAACAAAGACTTACTTGGCTAGCCATCTAACACTAAATAGTGATTAATTTTCTACTACCACACTCCCTATTAGTATTACTCCCAAATGTTCAGTTTAATTTAAGTACTTTCTGATTCATGAACAAGGGAATAACATACAGCTATAAAAAGGTAATCCAATCCTAAAATGGCCTTAACCCCCATAATCTGCACTTCAATGGCAAGGGAAACTGTATAGTTTTGAAACTGTAATCAAGATTTTTTTTATTTTTTTATTTTTTTTTCAAACACACACACTGGAGCTGTCCTTTGCTCCCATCACTTATTAGATTACAATAAAACGACCATGCTCTCTTTATGGTGGGAACACAGCGACCCTGGGGTGATTTATAATCTTGTGAAACCCTGTCCACACTGCTGACCAGACTTTTTTTTTTACTTTTCTTTTTTTTTGAGGTCGCTATCTGTTTCTTCAACTGATGTCTTCCTGCTGTGACAACACTGTTGGATAGCTGTCAGCACATAAGTATTTTTCAGGCTACGTATTATCTCTGCACGCACTTCTTGTGGGTTGTTGTTGGGTGTTTTTTTTTCCTGTTGAAAGCATTTTTGGTCTTGGTGTTTAGACAGAAAAAAAAGAGAGTTCCTCATTAGTCTGATGCCTAACCCAGAGAAGACAACGAAATAGGAAAATAATGAAGTGGGTCGCTTAATAACAGAAATACTACTATTTCTTCTAAACTTATCAAACTACTATGACTGCAGACTGTGCTGCAATCTTTTTATCAAGTATGGTTTTCCACTTTAGGAACAAAATATCTGGAGTATTCCTTGATAAAGCAGAAAATATTCCATATGTGACTTAAATGCAAGTTTTGAGAAATATCTATAAAACATTTTTAAATGTTTTATAGAAAAAAAGGGAGAGAATGCAGCATATAGTGTACAAAGTGCACCAGAAAACCTAAAGAAGGGAACTTCCACAAATACTAAAATAAACATGCAATTTTCTTGCCTATTAATGTTCTTTGAGAAAACATTTTTGAAGCTTCCCCTCCCTCAGCATACTTGCTCTATGAAGGAAATGGCTGTCTGAAGTACGCCTATTTCAGTCATTGTAATGGAAAGCATTACTCATTTTACTATCAACAAACGTTTTCAGCAATATAATTTTTAAAAAAACCTTAACTTGATATAGTGCATATTCCTCACACGTGGTAGACCGTGGCATTTTAAAAACAACCGGTACTAAAAGTATGTGTAATTCTATGCGTCTTCTAAAATTAGTTAATATTCATTTGATTTACACATTCAGAAATTAATCATTAAAGATAAGTTAATTAGAGCCCAACAGTGACTTTGCTATGACCCCTGGCAAGACATCCTTGCATAACCTCAGGTGAAAGTTTATGATGATAATAGCCACCATCTCCCCCTCAACTGCCCATGCTATGCTAGGAATTCAGCAAACTGTCCTGGATCCTACCCTGTATAGTGTGGATTCCCTGGACTTCAGACAGCATCTAGATAAGTTACAGAAGCTGTCTCCCCCCTGACCTGACTGTCTGTCTATATTACACAAAACTTTCAATTTGGTCATAATTAGAACCTGATCCATTCATGGCAAAATTCACACTGAAATGAACGTTGCAAGATTTCTCCTCTAAAGCAAACGCTTAACTGATCCACCTAGTACTTACTGGCTCCTACCTTTCCCTATCCAAGCTGGTGGCATTTCAAAACAATTTTCAATGGAAGTACAACTCAGATAACTATCTCTTGAAACAGTATTAGAAAGCTGTGAGTAAATACAATAGGTAATTGAATTATACACAAAATTTCAGCAGACGACTTTCTTCATATGACAGACTATAGCTAAATGTAAAACTTTTTTTTTTTTTACTGATAATTTAACTGTTCAATATTCTAGTAAAGACAATAAAATACAGCATTTCAATTGGCTGTACCTGACAATTTCTTCACCTGTCAAATATCTGGTTTAGCAAAATAAAATTATGTGCAGTCTTCACAATATTGCACTTGATATTTAAAAATTAAATAGGCTCAGAGGCTGGAGTTAACACCAGCTATTCTTTATTGTTTTATTCATCACTGTAAGCTGTTTCAGGAGGATAAAAAAAAAAAAAGTATTTCACTTCATGAAGAAAAGGACAAATTGATAATTGTAGCAAATAAGTCAGGCTGTCCTTTGCTCTCAAGGAGGTAACCTACTGTTTCACTTCTCTAAGGACTTCCTTAATAAGATGAACAAAATCTCTGGGAAGAAAAAAAAAAAGAAAAAAAATCAATTAAAATGGAGAAAAGTCCCTTAGGACAAAGTTAGTTTGGCAGTCCATGCACTTCTCAATCATTCCTTCAGTCTGTTCTAACACATACTTACTGCATGTTTCTAGGTAGTACTCTTTCTGGTAAGAAGACCGTTTCAGAAGCGAACACTGAAAACCAATGCTGAATCAGCAAGGGCTGCTGGACAAAAGAGGGGTTAGGAAGTAAAATATCTAATAGATGCAGAAAACATGATTGGAAACAACGTGCGTATTCTTAGGCTTGTAACATGATAAGTCAGTAGGAGCTGCTAATATAAAGAAACTTATATTAAACCATTCTCCTATAAAGTCTTTCTAGCCAGGTCTTTACAGGGCCTTTATAATGCAGCATATCAGGGGGTGGGGCAGAGGGATTATCCATTCATTCCACAGAATACAAAAAACTTTCCCAACCTCCAGCCATGAATAGCCATCAATGAATCCCACCTTAGAAGGACAATCAAAGAACAAAACAGGAAAGCCAGGAATAACTTCTTAAGCACTCTTCCTTCCATTTACTGGTAATTTAAATTTATTTTACAACAAAACTAACAACAAAAAAAACCCCAACCCTCTTCTTGATCTTTCATATGCAAAACCGTAACAAAAATATACATACTTTCTTAAAAAAATAAAAATCTATTGGATTAAGCACTCTCTTGGATTTCACTGCAGGTATATATGTTTGTATTAAAGCACTTGTCACTAAAGCCTGAGTATCAGTCCCAACAGTCTGGCCCAACACTTATTGGCAAATTATATTGTGCTCATCTAAAATTTCCCACCCAGTGAGCTCTGGATTAAAAAATAGATAAGTAAATTCTGTATATATTATTCCTCACACCTCAGAATGTGGCTGCATGCTGTTATGTAGATGCTGTGTTTCACTCTACTTATGACTAGTAATTTCAACGACAGAGAAATGACCTTTATATAGTACAATGCTTTCAAAGCATTTCAACTAAATGGACAATATAGGCAAAATTATATTTTGAGTTAGAAGAAAATAAAAGTGACTATGCCTATGCAGGGAAGTTATTGGGAAAAATAAATAAATAAGAATGCATTTACAGCACATTTCACATTTTGAACAAAATCTGTGTATAGATTTCTAAGGTGGGATTCAGTTCCCTGAAGAGGCATGTAAAGTTATTTCAGTCCCCATACGACACCACAATGACTTCTAAGAAGAAATACATCTCCTGAAAGTCACTCCTCACATCTGTCATCCCTTTACAGGTGTCTAACACTGGATGCTCCCACATCACGTGGCACAAGATGCCTATGCTTAAGCAATTACACTGAGATCAATTTAAGGTAAGATTATTTACCCCTAACTTGAGGCATCTACCAGCTGTCTAAATCTAAACTAGTGATCAACACTCCTTCCATAGTCAAAGGGATTAAGAGCTCTAGAAAGCAATTCACCTTGGCTATCCTATTGTATACTTTAAGTACAGACGAATGGCTCTTCCAGAGGTGCCCATCTCTCTCTGCTTAACTAAAAAGGGAGCATAGCTCAAATTAAAAAAATGTACATATCCAAAGCTAAAGGACTGAAATTCACTCTCAGTCATGCTGCTTTAAAAATATATTATGCTGTTTCATATCTACTGTACATTAAGGAGGAGTGTCTAAAATTAGGAATCTAGAAAGCCATTGTCTAAGCTCCTATTATTGTCAAAAGAAACCTACTCAATGCAGTCAAAGAAGTCTAGAAAGCTATTCAGTGGAGCAAATGTAGGTGTCAACTTTATAATAATGAGTCTTCCTTTGACTGTACCAACTAATCCACCATTGACTATATCTGGG
Source organism: Thinocorus orbignyianus (assembly GCA_013400375.1). NCBI lineage: Eukaryota > Metazoa > Chordata > Aves > Ciconiiformes > Thinocoridae > Thinocorus > Thinocorus orbignyianus. The sequence continues at coordinate 32,080 of VXBW01003241.1, read as the reverse complement.
TGTCTGAATCCAGAGCTGATTTCTTCCTTATGAGTTCAATGGGCCATCTGAATACAGGAGCCTAGTACCATCTGAGATGCCCTTAAGTATCCAAGACATGCAGACAAGCTGGCAGACTTGAGGAAGGACCTGGGAAAGACTTGCATTCCTCTGAACAGCAGCTGTAAAACACAGAAGGTACCCTAGGGTCTTTCAAATGCATCTAGGTGGCTGTATTTATGCAATTGAATCATGTCCTACAATTCCAAAAAGCAAGTTAATTTGGAGTAGCTAGCACATTAAAATGGTATGTTAGCTTACATGAAAGTAACTTCTCCATACCCGAGTCTTTTATCTCGATGGTCTGAAACAAGTGACTGGAAGACCTTCTCCTGTCAACCTAAAAAACATTATTCCTTCAGATACTTAACCCCCTAGATTTCTACTGTATCATATTATAACCTTAGCCATACATTTTTATTTACCTGTGCTCCTAAAGTAACATTTTTATTTGGACAAACGTACCCAGATTTTCAAAATGAATTATGGTGAATGTGTCATTCAATAGCTAAAAGAAGTGAAGAAAAAGAGACTCCATATATTTTTCCATAAAATACAATATTCTTTGGCTACAGCACATTTAATGCTTTCTCCATCATTATCAAAAAGCTTTAAAATATTAGGAGCTGTTAAGATTTTCACACTGTCTCCACCTGATGACAGTCACCCCATAATGATAAACATCAACGTGATAGTAACCACAAATTTGTTATTACTCTGAAGGTGAAGAATAAGAAAGTATGCCATAAAAATTTGTTCCGCGCACCTTCTGTGATGTTTTAGACATTTAAGCTGTTGTTACATGTCATTATTCTGTCAGTAGCAGATCAAGTGTAAGAGGTTTTATATATATTTCCCCCATCATTCCTTCCCTTCACCTCTAGTTCTCACTCATCTAAAGGTGCTTGTCCCTTACTATAAATCACATTAGTTCAACTGCTTGGCTGGCTGTGCTCTAAAATCAAGTGCATGAAATGAAAGGGAAGGGGGGGGGGGGGAAAGCAAACCTCTAAAAGTCTAAAACATGATGGTTTGGTTAGGGGTTTGGTTGTTTTGTTGCTGTTCTTCCTTTTTAAATACAACTATTTCACTGAACCAGTTTAGACAGTTAAGGAATGAACCACGTCAGTGCGACTCACGGGACAGAACCACTGGCAGGAACAGGGAAGGGAATCTCTTAAATAGTGACCACGTGAACAGGAACATGAAACCATTTTCCTGCCATCATTTCTATCTAAATGTAATTTTTCCTCTTTAAGAAAAAAAAACAACAACAACAAAAGCCTTAAAAAAATCTATACTTTTGCATAGAGAAATAATTTCCAGAAAATAATAGGCTGAAGCAATAAAAATCACATGCTGAGAGAGTACAGTGCAGAAGTTTCCCAAGCTCCTGAGACTGGTAGACCTGTTGAATCCAAAACAGCTGATACACTGAGAACACCAAGGGCCTCCCAGTTTCTGCCCAGGTCACCAGCACACGCTGGCATCAAGAACAGCCTCTTGCAATTCAGCTTCTGGTGGCCACTATGCACAGACCAAGACTACAGGATCAATACACCCAATGAAACACGTGACTTGGAGTTTTTCTGAGTCTGGAAGCCACTGAATCATCAGTACCATCTCCCACTTCTGAGTATACAGTTTGAGTTGGCCTCCCAGCAGGAAACGGTGGGCAAATAAGGGAATGTGTTGTATGGACAGCTATCTTCCACTAATAGCTTCATTCTATGGCTAATAACAGCTTAAGGAGTAAAAAGATATTCTATTCTATATTGGCTATGATCAGTGACTCCTCCCAATTTGATTCCTTGTAAGGGAAAAACAAAGACTGCAGTAAAAATCAAAGATTGTGTTAAATGGGAGATACAAACTCAGAGTGCTCCTCGAGAAACCAACTACTGACTTTCTTCGTAACTGGCAGTCTCAAAACCTGCCGCCTCCTTCTGTGTTATAGAAGGACCTTTAATACATTTCACATGTCTTGAAGCAGTTTGCTTCACCATGTGATCCTATCACACCTCAATATGACGGTCAGAGTTAAGTTGAAACTTTGCCATTATTCAAATGGGAAGTAACTGGTCAGCATTGCAGGTCATTTGTTATTTTTTTTAAACCACAGTCAACCTTTCTTGACCCTTACGACTAGAGAAACAGAGCTCTGGAGAATAAACACCAATTGCCTAGCCTACTTTTCCATCCTGAAGACATAGTCAGTCTTCTTGAAAGTGGAACCTCATAAGTCTAGTCTAGTTGACTTCAAACACCTATTATTTTCCCATGTCTGAAGATTCATTACCAGTTACCTTTTCACATCTGAATATATTTTACTGCAGCAAAAGTTGTTATGCATTCAGTATACCTAAGATACTATGTTCAGGATTAGTGTTCTACTAATTGTCTTTTTTTTTGTTCCCTCCTCTTTTTTTTCCTTATCATAGAATAGGTTGAGTTGGAAGGGACATTAAAGACCATCTCAGTCCAAGTGCCCTGCCATGGGCAGGGACACCTCCTACTAGCCCCAGACCATAACTGAAATATAGCTATCTAAAACTGTTCAAGTGTAAGTACATGCTTTTATGGTGGTTAAAGTCTTGTAAACTGAGGCCACCAAATTAAAGAACTGCCTGCCTCCTGTCCCAAGCCAAGCACTGCCACCCCTTCCTTCATACAGACACTAGGATTTGTGCTGTGTGGTGAAACACTTCAGATGACGGCTCTGCCTGGAAACTAGTCCTTCCATACAGGGAAAAGTTAAAAAAAAAAAAAAGAGAGAGATTAATTTTCAGCTGGTCTGAGCAGGGAAACAACCTGCTTACCATACTCCTGTTTAATTAGAACACTGTTGTTCAGGGACAGCGGAGAGTTCTTAACCTTGTCTAGCATAAATGTGTTGCAGCCTGTCTTGATCTACATAAAATGAAAATGTGGTTATATCAGAGCATTCATCTCACTTTTAATTTAGCTCGCATAGGTGAGAATATTAGTGAAGACACTGCTGCACTGCCTTCATCAGGAACTGGCAACTGTAATGCTTGGTACAGGCTTTTAAAGGGACAATACTCTAGCCGCTAGACCACACTGCCAGATCTTCACCGTGCCTGTCACACATGCTGGCAAAGTTACTGGCTCCAGCTACAGTCACGCTTTCCGTCTGCTATGAAAACAGACCCTACTACAGTAGCTAACTTTTTTCCTGGGTGCAATCGCTAATTCTTGCTCCACGGTTCTTGCTCCCCCAATGTGCATTCTTCTTGTGATGCTGTAAGTATGAAATACAAAAGCCTAAGTTTCGCAAGGATCACAAACTTTCATGTCTTTCTGGACTGAGAAAGCAGACTTGTCTGGTACTTGACTCAATTCTCCCATTATCTTTGGGGGACTCACTCTTCAAGTAATTCTAGAGATCAAAAAAAAACTCTCAAACCCCCAAAATTATTCCTAATATTTTGTTTTTCTTTTTTTTTTTTTTTCTTTTGAAACTGTCTGTGAGATAGATTGTAATGTAAAGCTAGCCCAAAGAAGTTTGGCTTGGTTTTTACCCTACAAATAGATTTCAAGAATCTTGCCTTCAACACAAAGTTTTCACTTGTTAGGAAAAAACAAACAAATAAACAAAACAAAACAAAACAAAACAAAACCCCAAACCAAACAAACAAAAAAAAAACCCCAACAAACAACCACCACACCACAAAACAAAGCACCACAGCATAATCTGTAACCCCTTTTCTATGACCCTATTCAGACTGCTTTGATTAAAATAAATGTGCCCATTTCAAGCCTGAACCCGAACTACAGCTCTTCCGTAAATCCCACTGAGAACCTCAGCACCGCATTCCTCCAAAGTGCACAACTGTCTCTAGCAGCTACTAACTCTACCAGGACACCCAGTAAGTGAATCAGTAACAATTATGTTTTGTTGGGAATAAGACCTCTACTGCAAGAGCTGAAGCAGCTACCTGAGCCAAGAACACTGGTTTCCTACAAAGTTTGCTGCTTTTCATCACCAGATACGCTATCAGAAAGCAATACGGTAGTGCAACTCAAGGTAGTGAAGAGCAAATACTAAGCAAATTGAGTTTAGTTACTCCAGAAAAAGTGAACAGTCCATCTTTATATTCCACAAACAACATGGAATGAAGTAGATGATCTTGAGAGCTGTAGAGGGACTGTCTGTCAGGAAGTGTAGTGGTGGGACCAGGGGTAATAGTTTTAAATTGGAAGAACGGAGATTTATATTAGACATTAGGAAGAAATTCTTTCCTGTGAGGGTGGTGAGGCACTGGAAGAGGTTGCCCAGAGAAGCTGTGGATGCCCCATGCCTGGAAGTACTCAAGGCCAGGCTGGATGGGGCTTGGAGCAAACTGCTCTAGTGGGAGGTGTCCCTGCCCATGGCAGGGGGGTTAGAGCTCAATGATCTTTAAGATCCCTTCCAACTCTACCATTCTACGATTCTATGATCTCCTACTCACACAAAAAACAGGCAGGACCCATGTAAACACTAAGCTCTCCATTTGAAAACTGTCACCCTTATGGTCACAATTAGTCAGGTCAGACTCCACATACTAATGAATAAACAGCTCCTCTCCAATGACACCATTAATGGACCAAAATTCAGAGACGAAAATCTTAATATTTTACTGCCATAATCCATACCCTGTTCCTACATTTCAGAAATGTCAGAAGATCCTCCACTGTCCTTGATAAAAGCCAATGTCTGAAGAAATAATAAATACCAGCAAGACGCTATATAAACAGGACAGAAATGTAATGAGAAATTCCAATTCTATAATCCACTATAAAAGTTAAAAATATTAACAAATACAATCGCAGTATCTTTTAAGATAAGCGTGCCATCATAAACACATCCAAACTGCATCAACATTTTGCTTAGCCTAACTTTGCTCTTTTCTGCGATTTGTTTACAGAGCGTATCTAGTTTGTCATTTGAGAATGGCGAGCATCGGTCAGATATTTTCTTACCTTTTTCCCATTAATTTCAGAAACCATTCTATTATTGGTCTATTCCTTGAGCTTGATTCAACAATCTCAATTAATTGTTGGATTACTCTAGCTGTAGTCAGTAGTCCTTAATGATGTATTTTATCTCACGCTGTTTAACACTTAATAGACCTATTTGCTAGCAGACTAAAGATTAAAAGCTTTTTTTTTTTTCCCCTTTTGAACACCAGTCCTTGAATGCTGTTTGATCCTGAAAAGTCACAAGATATTGTACCTTAAAGCATGAGGGTACTATAGTTAAAGGATCAGACCTGGAAAGTCTGGTATTGTCCGCACTTAACGTTCCTATCTCCAATCACTTCCTTTTTCACTCTGGAAACAGGAACCACTCAAAATACTCTTAAAATAGGTTTTCATTAAAAGTGCCATTAGTATAATTACTCATGTCATTGGACCCTGAATATTCTGAAGAACAGAAATCCACAAAGTCCCTTCACAGAGTACACAACATCCTAAAAGCACCACGGCTGAACAAACGCTAACTCTTAAACCACAGTTTCACTCCAAGAAATAACTTGGAAAAGATCATCTTCTTACTGTACGGACCTGCTTTTGGAGAACAAACTTTTGCTTACTTTCCAGGCTTAGTTTTTACTCCTCTTTCCTGCTGTTAACCCAGCAAAACTGATATGACTTCGCTCATTCTGCAGGAGTCCCACCCCTGTTCGTGCAGCAACAGGATTATTAAAAAAGTTCTCGTTGCCTTGCCAAAAATTTTATTCTGTTACATCCACGAAGTCCCACTAAACAAAATCATCATTTACCAAAAACAATTAGACTGCTGTGCAAGTATAAACAAGGGCAAAATAAATGTTACTCACGATGAGCATTTGAAAGAAAAAAGGACTGCAAAGGGAAGGGGAAAAAAAAAAAAAAAGGCAGTGAAAGATTTAATGAGCTCAAGCTATTTAACTTATCAAAGAGAAGGAGTGAAGATCTGAAAGTACCTACCCGGGAAACAAAATTTCAATAATGTAAGCAGTTGATAAACACATAGTAAGCAAATGTGGAAGAAAAAAGCCACAAAACATAACAGAAGGTAGAGACTAAACAAACTCAGAGTGAGATGTGAAGAATTCCTTTTAATTTATTACTTTAAATTTGAGAAAAGTTTGATTCTTCTTCTGAAATATTTAAGTTCAAATGATTATTGAACCTAAAGTAGAAATCCCAAACCTGTATTACAAAGACAAGCCAATTATTTACCATATGTATTTTTTTACTATTACTATTTTCTTGGCATTGAAGGTATAAGGTGTCTCAACCCGTCGTTCCTCACTTTACTTGTTCCCTCACAAGTAACAGTGAGTCTTGGTGCTTTTAATGAACGCAGAACATCCGTGTTCGCAGTTTCATCTTTAAAGTCATTCCACCAGTTTCTCAAGAGGAAGCCTACTCCCAAAGAAACATCTCTAATTAGCAAATTCCCTGAGCAAGAGACCTCAGTTAGCTTCAGAAAGTTAGTGAAAAAGAGCCACACTGGTATGCTGTTATCTATGATGAGATGCATACACGGAAACAAAATGAGAAAACTGAACTAATGGGCTTTGAAACATGGAAAGAGTATATGGAAGCATCTGGAAAATTATACAGAATAAGGAACAGCACAAAGCAGCATGCACCTTTGTGTAGCCCCTGTATTACACTAAGGTAACTTCCTACACACCCCAGGAACTAGCTCTAACTAAGCCAGCCTGAATAAAGGAAGAGTTACAGGGATTTTACTGTGCTGCCATAATGTGGAAAAAGGCATAAAGTAAAAGGGAGATAAATTTAAGTCCTAACTTGTAGGGAAAGGCACATTAGATGCCCTACAAACTATCAGTTAAAAGTCCTTCACAGTTCAGAACCTTATTACATCATAAAATAATGATCCTATTTTATTTTGCATTTGCAATTGTCTGAATTAAGATGCAGGAAAATATTTCGAGCTCCTTGCCAAACTTTTGAAAGGGAATATTTTGATGTGAACGATTACGTGTGTGCATACATAAATTCCCTTTTGAACTGCTTTCATACTTAAACTCTAACATCTTTAAGAATGGGTGGAAGCAATTATTTCTGTTCTGATAATCTTGAGAAAAAATGGCAGCAGAACCACAAAAGGCAGAGTGCAGAATATTTTAAGATTCACAGGAACACTCACTGATCTAAGGAAATTCATCGTAGCTGATCTAAACCGCATACTCCATTTCAAATGGCTTAAAGGATAGCAGAGAATGGCACTTGAGAAGACAAAAGCATTTTGGTCTTACAAAAAGTAGCTACTACAGATACAACAGTAATAAAACTCTTTGAAACTGGTAGAAGCCTTGAATACAAGCTCATTTAGAGATGAATCTATTCTTCTGGAAACTGATTTGCAAATACGAGATGTTTCCAGAGCAGTAACTAAAATACAATATAATTATGCTGAAAATAAAAATAAGCATTTTGTTGTGAGTTGTTTCAAGAGCAGGTCCACAGGCACAGATCTGCAGCAGTGAAAGAAGACTCTATTAAAAACAACAATCCAAGAACAATCACGAAGCCGTAGAATTATTCACTAGACAGCTGCGCAGGTTTAATATTTATGGGTTTTACAACATATTTTCAGCAATGGCTACAAATACAGTCATAAACATTATTTAAACTGGAATCTGAAATAGCTATAGTCCTTACAGCTTTCATTTCTGAGACTTAGACCACCATCTCAAATCAGAAAAACAAAAAAACCTTCTAGGACTTTGAGAATATTAGTACAATATAGAATAGTTAAGAAGGAAACATCAACATTCATGTGCACCAAACCATACAAACTGCCCATATGGATGGTCCATGCATCTACTGTCATAGGAACATGACGTCCGAAATGCTTAATTCAAATACTTAACCTATATAATTTTTACCTCTGTCATCCATGCCGCCTCTGTTCATCCATTTTAGGTTTCTACGTACATCTGAGTCCAGCAGTTGCACCAGAAACAAGCACAGAACTACTTTTATAATGTTTTAGCTCCCTTTATGTGGGGATCTGATAAATCTCACGAATATGTCTGCCCTCACAATCCTCTGAATTACTTCAAAGCATTCAAAAAAAAACGGACAAAAAACCAAATATCTCAGGATGCAACAGGGAAAGAAAATGTACTTTTCACTATTTAGTCAGTTAATACCTTACAGAAGTCAGTTTTTCAAAACATTAATCATCATCTCAGAATAGCGATAATGAAATAATAATCACAATAATAATAGCAATGATGAAAGATAATTATGATAACTTTATTGACTTAATCTCTCTCCCCCTCCACATCTACACATATAGAAAGAGTTTAAAGGGTTTCCTCGCTGTATAATTAAGAAAAAGAAAAAACTGTTATAATGAAATACACATTATAGCAGTTCAACAGGTATTCTTATGTAGGTCAACTTGAAAGTCAAAGGTCAGGCTTCCACGTTTTCAGCTGGAATTTTTGTTGCCATCACAGCAAATGCTGAATCAGTAAAGACACTTGAAGCATTCAAAGAGAAAACACAACTCTGGGAGGGGCAGGGCAGTAAAAATTATAGATTATGTCTACAGCTCAAAGTATGGCAACTGTATGGATTTGGACTTCATATAACTAATAATTTCAGCGACCAATTATCCCATCAGAGCCTTGATCATTGTAAATTCAGGATGTGTTGACATTAACACAAAATGAGATTTCCTTGAAAGCTTCCGAGGAGCCGTTGGTTGAGTAGAGTTTTAATACCGACTTGTCAGAATAGGAAACCTAGAAAATTCAAATCTGGGCTGCTCAGTCACACACACAAAATCCCAGTTAAGTCCACACACAGCAGCTAGGGAATTACAGCCATATTTTTCAAAAATACTATGCCAGAACCAGCCTTTGAACAAGAGCATGTTTGGTATACTCATGGAAGTAATCAAAGTGAAGTAAGAAAAATCTAAAAAATACCCTTAAGACACCTCAACTTTCAATCACCTATTTATCTCTTATAGAATGGAACTAGAATGGCTCAATCATTTTTGGTTGAGTCTCTCCTGCCTACCCCAAAGAGTTAGGAGGCTCTGCCTGTGAATTCTTTTACATTCTAGATGACCATTGTGTAACAAGTAATATGAGCGCTTTAGTAAATAGGTATTGGCACCTCTGTAAGGAAACTATTTGTTTCAGGCAGTAGGGTAATAGCTGGTCTCTGTTAAGTCTATGGGCATCTTGCTATCGCCACCAATTTTGCTGCGTAACAACAATCAAAGTGATCTATATTCTGGGTGTCCTATGTAGCAGAGCATTTAAAACATTATTACCATTTCAGCAACAATAAATAGGAACCACTACAAGCTGCTGAATATTCAGTACTACATGAAAGACTAGCACTTGTTCTTCCTAAAAAACGTGCCGATGATTTTAAAAGATAGAGTCACGCTCAACACTTTTCATACGGCATTGCGTACCCAATTCTAGACTTCGCAAAATAAAAGACTTATCACAAACATTCCTAAACCTTCTGACATCTTCAGAAATTCAGACAAAAGACATTCTTCTCAATTGCTCCTCCTTGAAAATCTCAGACGCTAGATTTCAGTGTAGACAAATGCCAAAGGAAAAAAAAAAAAAAAATCAATCAAACAATTAAAACGACCTACTAAATTTCACTATATAACAAAGGAGGAACAGTGTGTGTTACATAATTTACAAAAACGGCAAGACATTATCATAAATCCTGCTGACAAAGGAGGAGCTGTAGTTCTTTGGTACTGGGATCATTACACTAAAGAGGTAGCAAAACAAATGGCAGAAATGCTTTACTTCAAAATTTTTTTTTTTTATACAGAAGTTGTAAAGTTATTTCTTTAGCATGAAATTCCATCTAAAAAGTATGTCAATTAAAAAGTATGCCAATTATGATGAAATCAAACAAGGAAAATGACAGAATTCACAAGCCAGATATTCAAATAGCCTACAACGGGAGGGTGCTCCTGACTTCCTGAAACAAACATCCATGTCTTATGACGACTCTTGGCGTCGAGCCCATGTTGAATCCCTATCTGCATAAACACTGCCTTCTTTGCATGCACAACAGACTCCAATGAACATCACTTCCAACAATACCAAGTTCCTTCTCTTACTGTGGACATTTGGTGGTATATAATATTATCATTTTGATACAGCTAAGCAGTTAAGCCCCTTATAGTTCAAAATGCCCCATAAAGTCTGCAAACCATTACTGCCATCAAAAATGGACTAAATGAATTAATATTTCAGAAATTCATTAAAAATTAAGAATACTCATTTTTACAACTTCCTAAGTTTAGCAGAATATGTTCTTCTGACGAATTATTTTACATTTAAGGAGATTGTTATTCCCAGGAAAATATTGTTAGCTTTAGAGCTATGCCATTTTTGATGTCATCTTTCAATAAAACAGATTGCATATATCTGACATTCTTATAATAGGAACTAATCCTGTCAGCACCAAGATATACTATCTAGTATTTTGAGTATCATGTATAATATCTGAAATATTTTATTTAATAGAAGAAAACTTTGATCAGTTATTGAAATGTTCTGGGGTAATCCCTGGAAAATGCTATCTAAACACTGTGATATAGCTTAATGCTGCAATTCATGGACTTCTGTAATTTGACTGTGAAGAAACTGAAACTTTTTTTAACCCATTTTCCAGCCCTAAAACTTTAAATTCCAGCTCTGAGAGAACCAGCTCTAGACCAAACACTTCTGACAGAAGTTATCATTCTTCATCCCAATAAAGTGGTAAGTGAAAGCAAAAATAACAGGCTAGGAGCCAGTTTTACAGCCTGATATTCTGCATCCCTCCTCCATGAAACCACCCATTCAGCACCATCAACATAATTCCAAATGCTGCCTTCTTCTCTAAAAGGGGTTTTTGCTTATTTTGCAGCCTCACAAACAGGACTTTTCCATGAGGCAGCCCTCTCCTGCCCAGTATCAACTACCCCGTCTCTTAAAACATCTTAAATCTTTCTCCAGACCCGAATGCTTTCTCCTTAACTACCAATTGCCATTCAGTTCATATCAGCAAACCCAAAAGCAACCTCTGGAGACTCGGTTGTTGACCCTTACACATTTCTAAAGAAAGGTAGGCTGAGCAGGCTAAAAGCCAGGCATAGAACATGTATGTGCTGGGCACCCAAGCACTCAGGCTTCACTATTTACTGAAGAACATAAGTCAGTGGTACACTCAAGTGCACACACTTGTCCCTGTGCAACTGGAGTCCCCTCTTTTTTCCATACTCATAACTGAAAAACAAACACAGCAGACGGAAAAGCTGAATACGCTGCCTGCTAATTACTAGATGACACTGAGGAGCGCTGAGCTCATTTCCAGGCAGAAGCTGAACTCATAATCTGAAAATCAAATATGGAAGAAGCACTGGCTACGGTTGCTGCACGGTATCCAGGGTACATAGCTAGGGTCAAGGGTTTCTGCTCAGCTTTCATTGCCCATTACATACCCAGACAGCAGTTCACTGAAGATCAAGATTGCAGGAGCAAGCACTTACAGAAGTAGCCATAGATGAGATTTTTTTATTAAAAAAATAAATAAAAAAGGAAGGATTCAAGGACATTAATCCCACCTTATCCTAAAACTACATGAAATTAATACTATCCGTATTGTAGATGGTACTAGCAGAAGAGCAAAATACTGCCATGTCAGTTAAAGAAAAAGGATCAGGGAAAGAGAATATGGACAAAAATAGTCTTAGGATACCTTCCAGTGCTCCGTCTGCAACATCAATACAACTACGCATTATGGTTTTAGACCAAAGAGATACCAACTTCTAGAGACTGTTGAAGATCTGAAGTACTACTACATACTTACTTAACAAGTCTCCAGATGACGAAAACATACTCTAAGGCTACAGAGAACTTTGATTTACCTATATAGTTTTGTTCACCTCCATAACTTCTGGGTTTTATTCTGAATAGCTGTTATATTTGCCTTTTTCCACCAAAGAAGTGTACTACAGGGCAGTGAGAAATAAACGCCTTTAAAACTCTTAAAAGATCAAACCCAAAGTAACCAGCTGTAGCAAAACCCCGCTTGCTCATCTTTTGCCAGACTGAAGTCAACCACATAAAGAAAACAAGAGAGATTTCTTTTTTTTTTTCCTCTTCCCTCCCCTTTAGAAGTACTAACAACTTTTCTCTTCTTGCTTAGCCACTAAAGGAGGAAAGTGATAATCCCTTTGAAATTCAGCACTTAACACCTATACGGTAGGTGATAATTGCTGCATTCCAAGAGGATTAGCACAGTGGAACCCACTTTACAGTGAAGTCAGACCATTCTGAACAGAGTGAAGTTTTGCTAAAACCATGCCTACCCAGGGAAATTTTGAGCTTCCCACTGGTTTTATGTAGACAAGGATATTGTAGATTCAGACGTATTTCCACTACGTCTGCAAAAAGCTGCTGAAGAAATCAACTGGTGTTTAAAACAGGTCTTCTTAATAATAATAATAACAACACCAAAAATAACACAGTAAGAGTATTCCTAAAGAAGTATAAATACAAACTAGTAAAATTCTACCAACACAGCTTGCAAAGAGAGGTCATTGTAGCCTAGCTTTTCTTGCGGACAGCGGAATGTTGCCATCACCATCACCATTTGGCAGGACCGTTGAGAACTAGGTGCTCACAATAAAACAGTAATCAGTGATGTTATACTCTATCAGAACCCAGAGGTCTATCTGACACTGTCAGATCTTGCATAGCCATAGGAGATGCTTTCTATACTAACGCTTATGGTGCTAACAGGAGGAAAAAAGTCCCAAAGAAGGCAAAAGAGGTGTAAGTGATGAAAGTCCACCCAAAAAAAGCAGAATAATTTAGGACTTTTTTGCTCCACCTCAGTCCACCAGCAAAGAGTTAGGCTTGACCTAAGTTCCAGGGTTCTTCCACAGTGCAGTATGTCCTACGGAGCAGAGGATGCCCTGTAACAAGCGGGCTTCCCCTCCCTGCGCAAGCTGAGATATGTAGGGCATGGAAGATGGTGTGTACTCACCTCCCACCTTTCCCTGCCCCTCAGAACATAGCTAGGGAGAGCACCCAAAGGCCGAAACCACACTGCACCTCAGAGACCGACAGCATTTGTGTTGCAATACACAGCAGGCCAGCTTGCCAAGATTCAGTAAAGCAGACTTCCAAGACAGAGGAACATGGCTTTTGCTGCATTCAGACAATTTTTCCTTCAAAGATTTTACTTCTCCATTCATTAGCGCTGACACCATCGCCCTCCCCTCCTTTCCTCATTTTCAATATAGTGTTAAAAACCTCTGTGTAATCCACAATTTGCTTCCCAGGCGAGGCTGAAGACACTGCAGTTAGGATGCGGGACAATTTCATGGCACATAGGATGATGCTACATAAAACTGAAGGCAGGGTTCCCCCTCCTCCCATCATCAGCCGTCATTTCTCTCCCTGCTGCCCGTTCACTTGTAACAGCACAACTGCTGATCAAAGCACACAGTGAACTGTTGCCCCAAAACAGATGAGGGTTAATAAAAATAATGCTGAAAAAGAGGGGGTAAGTGGGCAACGTTTTTACCCTAGTGCAGAAAATGGTCACATGTGGTTGTACGGGCACAGCTGTACAGGAATGCGATCATGGTGCCTGGAGGAATGAGAAGAGAGGCGAAATGATCTAAACCAGCCCTGCTATCAAAAAAGGCTGCAAATCACAGCCTTACCTCTACAGAAAGAATATAAGCAACAGGGACCTTTTATCTGATTAAGAAACCATTTATCTGACCCCTTTACCTATCATATTTACATGATACATCTATTAACACATCACCTACTAATACATGGATTTATTTCATACTTGCTTTTTATTAACTTTCAAGTTCCTGATATTTCCTCTCTGTGCATATATGAATGCTCCAGCTACGAATCTCTGCAGAACAAACCCCTTCAGTATCTGCAGCCAAATGCCGCTTATTTTAAAGGAGAAAACAAAATATCAGGAAAGGTTTACTATGTTAAACTTGTTTATGTGTAAACCTGTTTACGTATAAATATATTTCTTTCTTACTTTTCTCTTAAATTTGTAAAGTGCACCTTAAGTTTCCCTTGACTCGCTACCACACAGCCATTGCTAACGAAGGGAGCCTAAATTGAGGAAAACTGGCAGCTGTAAATGTTAAGATTATGCCCTCCTTCTTACTGATACTCCTTTCCACAAAGCCCACAGATCCTCTGATCATCATACATGGCAAGTGAGCACTCAGGAATGATGTCAAAGAAACTACTTCAACATCCAGGCAACTTTTAAAACCAGGCAACTCTTACAGTGAAGATAACTCCAAACAGCCAAGTAGATTAAAAATGGAGACTAAAGACAGAATTTTCTCCCAGGCAAATTGCCAATATTTTTTCGAAAGGTAAACTCGAGCTTTTAATTAGCATGAACGCTCCTCCCTATGAGCATTGCTACTGCCTGGATTGTCTTAAAAAGGAATAAAAATGGCATCCCACAACTGTGCTGTGGAGCTTAGATTTCCAGCTAGGGCAGCTAGCAGAGAAATTACAAACCCTTGCCATGGAAGCTGAACATTGGTATAACCAAAGGTGAAGCAATTTTTAAAAACCAAACAACGCCACAGTCAAGCAAACATAAAGTCAAGTAGGGGCAAAGAAAATGCAGCTAAGCCTGGCAACTTCTCTACTTTTGCTATTAGTAGTTTTTATTAGTTACTCACTCTTCTGGCTCTGTAAATTAAAATCTCTACTAAGGAAGCTAAATCAAGGATGATTAATATCTTCTGATTTAACTTCCCCTCCTCCCACAGTTCAAAATGAAGTGAAAGTTATCCCCAGCCTGGCCTGTCATGGTGGGCAATGGTCCAAATCAAGAAAACTGGGTCAAGCATCTTGTAAATCCAGTATTATATGCTTTAGCAAGCATACTTATCTATTTGTTTCTAATACAATACTGTTTCGCACTTATGATTTTGGAATAATAATTTCTTCTAAGTGGAAAATTAATTTGCTAATAATGAAAATAATATGTATCCACTTCTCTAAAATTATGCCTTTAACATGATTATCTTTTTTTTTCTTTTTTTTTTTTTTTTTTCTGATTTCTATGTCCACTGCACCATTTTATAATTATTAGAAGATACTCCGGGGCATATGTTGTGCTGGTGTACAGCGACTTCTCTGGTGGCTGAAATCATTCAGCCCGTGGACTTGTGAATCACAAAGCACCCACAGCTTAACAAATTCTCGTACGACACATGTCATGTCGTATCTTACTGCTCCAACGCAACCCCTTCACTCCTACCGTATCACCAATAGCAAAACGCTTAAATACAGATGGGCCTAGCGTCGCTGACATCACACCCCCTGGAACGCATCCCTGCATCCCTGCTCCCATCCCCGATCTGCTACAAGCATCAGGCATTTGTCTCTTCAGCTTGGGACCACTCAGGATGAGCGTTCATGTTTGGGACCAAGGCGTTCGCAGGGGGGCGTCTGAATTTTGTTCTGGGGGTGTGCTGTGTGGATTTAGTAATTCCCAGCGGTCTTTTGTAGGTGTTTAAAACCACCTCAAGTTAGCCGAGCGACTCATTTGTGTGGCACGAGTGCCAACGAGCTCCAACATCAAACATTCCTGGGAGGTGCCTGCCCAATAGCAGTGGATACAACCAACCCTCTAATCAGTGTTGAAATCATTGATAGCGCTGTCTATCCACACTATGACAGACAAAAGCTGAAATGTATTAAACATAGCAATCCATCATCCCGCAGATGGGAAGCAGGAGCCAACAGAGTTCAGAGGGAGCGACTCCCGCTGCTAACAATGGCTGAAGTACTGACAGTTCACTACTCCTCCTTGCTCCTCACCGGGCTCTTCTCCCAGCAAACCAAGAGCGATAAATGAACAAACAGCCTGCTCAAGAAGAAGGATTTAAACACCCTAGACATGCTGATCGCTATTCTTCCAACTTGGAATGCCCATAAACAAGCTTAATGAGACACCAGTTCTCTTCTTAAAAAAAAAAAAAAAATTAAAAAAGACATACACAAAAAAAGGTAATTGCATTAAGGAATTATGAGCTCTTATTTATTTATATTAAGAACCAAAGAAACTCTCACCAAACCTGAAAATGTTGGGTGTGTAAATCTCATCTCAGTATGTGAGAAGCTTACCAGCTAAATATCTAGCACCAGCAGCTGGAGACAAGCTACAAACAACACTGCTCCAAATTAAGAAGTAATTTATGTGGAATACATCATTATTTTAACATGAAGGATACAAACAGAGCTTTAAAGGGGAGAGAAACGACTAACAGACTTTTAAAGAAAAATAAGTCCAGAGCAAAGTAATGTTATTTATGAAAGTTGATTTTTCTCTTCTGACTTATTTCTTGTAGGACACATGAGTCACATAATATAGCCAAAGGAAAAATTGCAACTGCTAACACCACATTAGTAAAGTATAAAAGGGAAAGACACTTTTCTTAGCATTTCAGCCTTGTCATTTCCAATTTTCTGCTCTTTGGACATGCTTGTATTCAAATTCTGGAACATCTATTCAGCATATCAATCCTAATTAGACAATCTGGGTCTGGAAAGGATGAGAGCTGGGTCATTTGCATAATTTAATCATAAATACTCAGTGATACATATTTCCAAATGCATTTGTACAATTATCTTTTCATCCTTGGGGCAATGGTATTAATATGATTAGGCAATATTTCTGGAAAAAACAGACAAGTATGCACTCTTTTTAACTGCAGCTTAGGGCGATATGAAAAATTAATTAATTTCTGAAGAAAATCAATTTCTGTACGTGACCACATTAGACATTGCTAAACCAAGACACAGAGTCCTTTCTCAATCAGAACATTTTATCATTCTTTTCCAAATTCTGATTGTTATATGAACATTTCAATAATAAAATTATTAGATTATTTAAATTATCCTAATACATAGGCATGGGAAAGTGGCTATTTCTTTTTCATCCTCCCCTGACAGACATCATGTTTTAAGAATTGCATTGTTTGACCAGTCAATAGGAAACCTTAGCATTTGGTCTGAACTCATCTTATGTGATCTTTTATTAATGCACATTATACCGATTGAATTCAAGGACAGCAGGAAATAATTCAGCTCTGAAAACCACGGATGAAAAAAAAATAAAAATAGAACCACGCTAAGCTAAAGTATTTTAAAATTAATATAAGGTTGCTTCCTTGTTTGTTTTGCTACGAAGAATTAGATAAGGTGTTCCTTCAACAGAAGCATACTCATTACAAAAATGTTGTGACATATGTGGGATACAGCCAAGCACCCAGGTGGCTAATCTCATTTTTAGAAGAAAGATACTGCTTTGTATGTTAATTGGTGCAAAAAAAAATAATTTACATTTATGTTTTTGTATGTACCATCTTTATTTCTTCTCGAATCAACAGAAAAAGTAGAAATTACTGCATGCAAATGTTCAATATTCATTTAATTTGCATGAAGGTGCTTGAACAATTTTTTTATTCTAACAAGCTCATTTTTCATGCGTTTTGTCTTTCATCCTAATCTAGCATCTGTCATTCCTTTTTGAAGTTATTATCGGCCCAATTCCCTCTTGGACATGGTTGCTGGGTGACCGGTATCTTAGCACCCACTTTGACAGGAACAGATGTGAATCTGATCAAGAGATTTCCCATGAGTACCTGAAATCACAAACAACTTTCGGGAAAAACAAACAGCCTTGCTGTCACCGTCCCTCTCTCGCCCTCCTTCCCATCCCTTCCCCCCATTTCCCCCCCCCCCAAAAAAAAAGAGTATGAGGAAGTTGAGGCAGAGTTATCCAGCATCATTAAAAAGCAGTATTATCTGGCAGGTGAGCTCCCAAACCGCCTTCCGAACTGTTCCTGCCTTCAAACGAAGGCGACTCTCAGCTTTTAAGTTTTAATAACCACCCTTTGAATACTTCCAAAGACTACTGTTCGTTTCTAAGGTCACTATCTTCTAAACGTTCCCGCGTTGAACTTGTTTTCGTCACATGAATGCTCTCATTTAAATCAATGGGATTACTCGTGTAAGCAAATTTCACATGCACACAAGCACCCACCAGTTGTTTTAGAAACACCTAACTCGCATTTTGATTACAAATAATGTTCTTTGATCGTTCCCACACTTGGTTGTCGGTATCTGTGAAACTCCAGTTTATGAAAACTCCGCTAGCTATGCCATGTGGGTGTACCAATACTCACAATATTTAAGGATTTCCATAATTTTATTCCTATAAATCATCCAAGTGAGAGGCTATAGGCAACAGGAGTCCTTACACAAACCAAAGTTTCCTTCCTGCTTGCAGGATTAAGACTTTCACGTGTAACCCAATATCATAGTGACTACATCTGTTGCTGCACATGTGATATGGAAAAACATGAAGAAACCTGGGAATTACAGTTATATGCTTCTGAAGTAAGTTTAGAACGTTAAAGAGCATGGGTGAGATTTTCCAGACTGAGTGAATTTAAAAAAATAATTAAAAAAAAAAAAAAAGGGAGCCAACAAACTATTTCATAGTCTCTCCTTGCTGAGGCTATGCTGAGACATAATCAATGCCTGGTATTTGCATGTTAGTGTTTAGTGGAGGAGCCATCAGCAAAACTCAGTGTTATGCTCTAACAGTAACATTTTTATCTATATATAGATACCAGCCCTGGAGAAGAGGTGGTTAAAGGAGATGGAGGTAATCCATTCTTTCGGGTATATAATAAAAACACAAATACCTTCTTCCCATCAAGCATCTCTGCCACAAGAATCTCATCCCACATCAAACCCCAAAGCAAAACTTATTTCTTCTCGCTTGCTTTCCCAGGAACTAAGCACAGTCTTTCTTAGTGAAGAGAAACGAAACCTTTGTGATCCAAAGACTGAAAATTTGATCATACATATGTAAACTTATAAGGCTGCATGTAATAGCAACACCGAGTAAATCTGCTTTAACATGCTGTCAACCAGCCTTTCACTTTTGTCTCTTTGCTTTGCTACTCTTCAGCATGTTCCCAGCCCCATAGCCTCAGGGCTCTTGTCCCTACTGCTACTGCTAGAGTTAGCAACTGCTTCCAACCAAGAACCCTCTGCATTTGAAGTTTTCACAGTGCCTAATAAAATGGGGCTTCCATGAAGAACTGTAAATTTTCATCTTTATTTTCTTCGATATCCAAAGAGCTGTGTGAGGGGGAAAAAATAAACAGAAGGAGAGGAAAGGGAAACTGAAAGTTTGGATTTTCAGAGATCTGAATTTGTTCCTTCATTCTGAGTTGTTGTTTTATGATTAAACAGATAACAAAGGAATTTTTCCCTCTCTAGTTTAGATGCAAAGAAAATCTAAGACAAACATTTCACTCACAATGAAGCATTCATTGCCACTACAGCTAATCTTAAAAATTTCCCTTATTTACCACTGAAATCAGAAAGCAGACAAAACGTTTTATTGCTAAATCGAAAGTCTTAGACTAGTCTGATGTGAATTTCACTGGACAAAGTAAAACTAATGCATCTTCTACCCAACTTATGAACAACAGAACTACAAAGGAAAAGCCACGCAAATGAGTGCTTTAAAAAAGTGTTTAAGTCACTGAATGCAACGGAACCTTTACCTTCCACTAAAAATCATCTGGAAACAAAGGCATTATCTGTGTCTTGGAAAAAACGTCCCACTCTATACACTCAGATGATCAGCATCATACCGTTAAACCTGTTGATGGCATCAACAAAAACTGAATTGCTAAAAGCCTAAGGCTGACTCAGAGAAGGACAAAAGAAGAGATTAAGGATCAATATGACCACTTCTTGGAGCTGAATTAGAAAGGGACATTATGTATACATTTATAATAAATACATAATGGTGGTAAGTAATCACCACTTAGAAGACTTGCCCTTCACTCTGCCAGTCAACGGAAATGTAGGACGTGAATAACAGCCATATGATGCTGCCTCACAAAGAGGTTTGGTTATCCAGAATGGCAAAGTCATGAATGGCTTAATACATACTGTACAGAAAAATTCACTGGTGTGAAAAGTAAACAAACAGAGTAAAGAAATATCTTCTTACTTGTTGTGGTAACACCGTCACTCCCATTTCTCACCTTCCGATCCTTTTTGAGCAAGCCAAGAAAATGACTACAAACTGGGGACCAAGTGGGAGCAGTGATTCCACACAAAAGCCTTCTCTGCCACATCCACATTTAAGCGTAGAAAGTCTACATCCAGAGATCATCAGCTGAGCTGTTCAGTCGAGCTAAAGTGTTAAAATGGTGTATAAAGAGAAAAGCAATCTATACTAGATGAGTAGTATCCAAATCTGTCACTCATTCACTAGAAACAGGTAGACTTACGCAGGCACTTAATGCCAATTTCAGCACTGAAAGTGTCTTTCAAGGATGGGAAAGATTGCCTGAGAATAGGAAATGGCTTCCACAAGAAGGTGGAAGTGAAGCCTGGAAGGTTTGCAGAGCCTCTGTGGGATAGTAATTGCTGAGGCAAACTTAAGCTGAACAGAGCACTCACTTAGTTTGTTAAATAAATGCAAGCTAATTCTAATTTTAATGTAACCCTAGAAGCATATAGTTCAAGATATTCAAATGAACCAAGGAACCCTTCCCTGTCCTGAGGGCTCACTGTTTCAACTTAGCTGCCATACTCCAACCTGGCAGTACGTTGGGAGATATCCCTGGACACTTCGAGTACCATACCGCCTCACCAGGGATGGGTGAGCACTGGGTAGAGCATTTAGGCTTCTAGCTCATACCACCAAAGTACAGAAGGAGGAAAGCCATGGCAGCACCTACTCATTACCTCTGTTGCTTCCAAGAGGAGGTCTGAACACAGATTTTCCATGTCCCAAATGTTTAATCTAAGTGAGGGAAGGAGAAAAGTCTTTTTGGAGGAAGGAAGCAAGGAGACTTGGTGTCTTCTTGTAACCTGTCTCACTGGGTAACCCTTTTTGAACTTTGAGCCACCATATCCTAGGCGAGCAGCCTACTGACCCATGTGCTGGGTCACTCTCTTCTCTGCAGCCTCTATGCAGCATGTACTGACTATAGTCACTGCCTGTTCTATGTTTGCATTTCACAGGCAGGAAAACAAAGCCTAACGTTACTAAACCCAGAGGAGAATTCATGGTTTGAGGATTTAGCCCATACTGAACAAGTTCTATAATTTAAACTTTTTGCAGCTTAATTATATTGAGAAACCATTAGACATTTTAAAGAATTAGAACACTGAACTGTTAAATATTAGGCACATGACCCATACCTACTGTAAAGTAAGTTTCTAAAAACGTCCTCAGAAAAATTTAGTAGAAAAACAGGTGTAGGAGAGAATTCAAATGTGACCCATAAGGGCCCAGTATTTAGAAATGAATTGGGATCAGTTCATTCCTTTCCCATGGGGTAACTTGTATAAATGTAATTCTATGGTTTCATAAAACCAGGTCAAGTTTCTGTCCCTTGAGGTCCTTTGGCAATTTGAAGCATGGCAGCACTTTTTCCTGGCTACAAGTTCAAATCTGCATGCGTTCTGGATTCGTGAAAGGAAATGATTAGCCAAGCTGAAAGGATAGACCCATCCTGATTACAGCACACCTTCCACACGCAAAACCACTTACAGGGATGAAACACGATTTCACAAAATCGTATTTAGAACTAGTTGGCTCTTTTCATTTAAGCTGATGAAAATGCCTGCGTTTTTCACCTCTAGAAAAATAACTATTTTTCTTTCCTCAGCTGGCACACCAAACAAAAGAGCAGACGACCTTACCACATAACAGTGCCAGCAGTTTTAAGTGACGACATCCTTCTCCTTTAATGTCAAAATGTTTTACTCATGTAGTCATACTTTGGAATATTTGTGAATACACGTATGCTTCACAAAGCATTTAATAAATATTTCAGTCCCTCTCGTGATATCATTGTACTATCCTAATTTCAGTAATAAAGTATGTAAAATAAGATGAACAAGACAAAAGCACAGAAGGGGTCACCAGAAAAGATGAATCCTGTGCTTGGCAGACCCACAACAGCAAAGGTTCAGCAGCAGAGAGCTAAATGCCACGGAGGGTCCACTTTTCCAGGAAGAACCTGAAATTATTGTGTTTAACATCACGTCAACATACACTGGATATGAGGCCAGAATGACAGTGGGTTGAGTGTGACCACACAAATCTCTCTTATGAAACCATACTCTTCCTGGGTCTGTCAGAGCTTCCCAGCCTATGTAAAAGGGTGAATTGGCCAGCTCCACGCAAACATCCTGGATGCCCACCTGGACATGTTCCTGTCCAACCTGCTCTAAGTAACCTGCTTTGGCAGGGGGGTTGGACTAGGTGATCTCCAAAGGTCCCTTCTAACCCCTACCATTCTGTGATGATTCTGTAATCTTCTAACAGTCCATATGCAGGCCAAAGGTGAGAAGGCACCATGGACTGACCCATCTCAGCCCACAGGCAGACAGATCTGTCTGCAGGGACCTCCCCATAGAGACAGACACCTCAAAGAGCGGAGGAAGGATAACAGACAAAGAAATTCAGGGTCTTTAAGTTACTTTCTCAGCATGCATAAACCTGAGATCTACATACTACAGAGGGGGGTTGCTGCTTCTGGAGATAAACTCCACTCTACCGGGACGATGTTAAAGAAGCTCTGAAAGGTAAAATCTGTTGAAAAGGTATGTATTCTTAGCTGCATACTAACTGTTGTACCTTGAGGTGGCCTCAAGCCAATCCAACAGCTGTGGCTATAGCCAAGCATCTCGACTAAAAACCTCATGGATGCCCTCCCCAGGAAATGTTATGACTCCTTCCTTACACAATTTGCATATGTGCACCTGAAACAGCTATAGGCTGTTAAATTAATATTTCTGATACATTTTCCTCGTAGCTTCTCAAAAATGTATGTTATACATAGCTATACTTCAAATCGTAAATTACTCTAGCAGGAGCTTCATTTTCTACTACTATCTTTATTTTTAACATGATGTTTCAGTAGCAAATTAACTTTGAAGGGAATCAGTAAAACCATAAGCCATCTACAATACCCAATAATGTAAGACAAAATAATTTATTAGCATTTCATGTTTATTTTTTAACCTAGCCTGCTAAAAGCTAAAAAAAAAAAACAACAACAAAAAAACCTAAACAAAATCTGCAACAGAATCGTAGTATTAGTAGTCTTCTGTGGTAGATACAAACAGAGAAAAATAATAAAGTCCTACATAAAATGTAAGAATTGTTCTAACAAGCTAAAGGGAAAATACATTAAAAAAAAAGCAGAGAACTTGTAATTTGTATCACTCCTTATTCTACCCTTTATGCCGCCTGAGGTATTTTCCTTCCCCCTACATTTTTTTTAAGCTTTTAAGTAGAAATTTAAGAGAACAGAAAACAATTGGAAAATGGTTTCACTTCCTTCCCACCAAACTAGCAGTGAGTATGAGAAAAGGGACAGCGGTGGCACACATCTTGGAAGTGCCCGTTCCCTTCAAGAAGAGATAGGCTGCTTCTGTTCTACAAAAATGAACACGAAAAATCCCAGCAGTGAGTATGAAGCCAGAGATTACACCAAGTTCTGATACTTGTTCCTGCCAAGACATTGCCCTGACTTCCCAAAATTAATTCATTCAGAAGAAGGCAATATTCACAAAAAAAAAAACCTTAAAAAATGCATCATGAATCTATTTTAGGCAACAAGTGTCAATTTACAGGACACACAATCTAAAGCTTTTTTTTCAATGCTTTCAAACTGTCCCTACAAATGCAAGAAAGTATAAAGTACGACAGCTTCCTACCAAAGATGTCAACTGAGTCTTTTACAGCACTTCCAAATATATTTTGCATATGCTTGGCTTAAAAGATGTATGTAGGTTACTCAAAGCAACAGGACGATCCACATTCTTAAAGTTAGGCATATGGTTTAAAACCACGGCATTTTTATTTTCATGTAAATAGCGAAGTCCTACAGGTGACCTTCTCCAACAAAGAAATGTTTTTACTGCAGGCCAGGAGACTGGAAGCAAATCAAATGCCACGTAAGGGACAGGTAGCACTGGCATCCACAAAGAAATTATATAAAACCATTTAAAATATTGAGTTTATATTTTTACTACATTTGGAAAAGTATAATTAAAAAATAATCGCTTTAGTACTTTTTTTTTTTTTTTAAAGAATGTTCAAACTATTAAGAGGGCCTGACTAGACTTATCACTGATAAAAATGTCATGCATTGTTGGTACTTCTCTTAAATATACAGTACCTGAAAGCAGCTTTTTCTGTCCCATACATAAAAGCATGATCTAGTTCTTCATTTAATGAAAAATAACTCACGAGAACAACATGAAATTAAGGTTACAAAAGTTGTAATTAAATCGTTATGAAATACACAGTACCTGTTCTCTTTATAGTTTACTTTGTACGAGTACTTTATTTTTGATCCCTTACAACTGTTTTATGTAGAATAATAAAGCAAAGCATTTCCCAAAAGTAAAATTTCAAAGTAATTCATATCATACAGCAATACAAGCACATTCTGAGACACGTTCTGAATGATGGCTTTTGGTCTAAGCGTCAAATACCTATTACCTGTCCTCAGTACAGTATCGTTAAAAAGGGCTCTAACATGAACATTATTCAGTTATGAACTTCAATGATGACATTGTAATGCTACAAATATATTTTAGCTGTCAATTATGTTAAAATGTTTGCAGCAGTCCCACTTACCACCCCGCTACCCTCTCCTCCCAGCCCCATCCAATTCCAGTATGTAACTCTCTTATTATCAACCAGGTAGTCTATCTGCACATCTCTCAATTAAGTCATACAATCCACGGGACAAATTAATCATAAAAAAATATATCTTAATACTCTAAAGTGCACTTTTCCCAGGATTTTCAGTATCACATAAAAGTATAATGTGAGTAAGAAAACTAGTCTGAAAGCTTTAGCTTGAATCCAAGCTTGTTTTGGAATTTAAGGTGAATTAAGCCACCTGGCTGACTCAGAGAATAATTCTACAAATCCAAAGGGCAAATTAAATTTCATGACCAAAACATCCTCTTATTTTAATGGAAAAGGAACATCCAGTTAGCGTGGTGTGGTGCATCAGGAAATGTTAAGTCTTCTGTTTATGGATTTATGGCTAATTCCAGCCTTCCAATGCACATAAAACCCTACCGTCTGACATTCATTAAAAAAAAAAAAAAAAAAAAAAATNAAAAAAAAAAAAAGTGTTTCTCTTTTCATACGGAAGTAACTTTCTTCTTCACAAGAAAGATGCCAAGCATACAGGATGCAAAGAAAATACCTGCAGTACACTAGTTTTGGAGTGAAGAGGGTACCTTGAAACACACTGGAGAATAGAAAGTTATGTAGGTGTCACCCACACAAGTGTTCTCAGAGGTGCATAAGAAAAACTTTAGCCTGTTTTATTACATCAAAACCATATGACTAAGGATATTAAAAAAAAAGCAGGTTTAGACTATTTTAGAAAGTTTGTGTTTATTCCTTATAAACTGTTTGGATACACACAATTTACAGGATCTCTTCATACAATTTTGCAGACTGTATGTTCATACACCTGCGGCAGAAGGATGTCAACTCTAAATCTAATTACCGCAAAACGACGTTTAAAGCAATGTGAACTGAAATACGTGTTGCAATCCATTTCCTCAATCGCAACTCATGCAAGAGGTTTCATTAGTTTCGGTGAATGTAGCCTGAACTGCCACTCAGGGTCTTTCCACTCCAATATCCCATCTCTGAAAGAGACCGAGGGAAATTTACAGGACAGAATGTGAGTACGCACTACTTATGGAGTTATCCTTCCCCGGTGTAGATTCCCAGCTCATCGCCATCAGTGATTTAAAGAATTCCAAATTGGGACTTAACAATACGGTCAAAAGCTGATCCTTCCTCTCACAAAATTCAGTGACAGCATTTTTCTACTTCACGCTATGGGAAATATGCAATTACCCTTTTCTTCCATTTAAAAAAAAAAAAAAAGTTTAAAACAGTTCACAGTTATTCACAGTTAATGCTAAAATTCCGTATTTAATAGATTACACTTCAATATTCTGCACTGCTTATGAAATGGAATATCAGCACTAGTTAGGAGATGCCCCCGGCCGAGCACCGTATCAGATAAATAAGCAGAACACAGTGGCTTAAGGATAAAGCTACTCCTTGAACCAACCTGCACTTTATCACTTCAAGTCAGAGACATACCTTGATTCTAAATATAAAGATTTCTGGTTTACGTTTCAGGATTTTCAAAAATAATTCAAATGATAATGGAAAAAGAAAAATTCTTCCTCGATGTACGCTGGAGAAATTATCTATATATGAATTAACTCTCTGGATCATAATAGCTTTTTGCAGATGACTCTTCAGCTCTATCATTTAAATACGTATTTAGGCAACTAAAAATTTACTGTCAATTCATATTATGTCAGTCCACATTATGGCGCTGTTACAGTATGCACATTTAAAGATTATTGAAAAAATTACTGTTCATGTGCAGTATATAATTTGCAAAAGGTTAATAACTATTTTAAAACAATGAATGGAATTAACTCATAATGCAAAGCAGATGTCCCAAACTTATTTTTAAAACAAAACATATTTAACTTGTAAAAGAACAAAGAGGATCTAAATCCAGTCCTGTTGCTTATAAACAGACAGGCATCATGGTTGTTTCAGACACTCGGTTCCCTGGCTCATGCAATTTTGATAAAACTCGGTAGTTTCTGACTGCTCCCTCTGCTATCCTGAAACCAGAAATGGATTTTTACAGC
The DNA here is from genome assembly GCA_013400375.1 of Thinocorus orbignyianus. NCBI lineage: Eukaryota > Metazoa > Chordata > Aves > Ciconiiformes > Thinocoridae > Thinocorus > Thinocorus orbignyianus. The sequence goes on along the minus strand of VXBW01003241.1, from coordinate 5,189 downwards.
TAAACTTGTAAAGCTCCTCCACGAAGAGGCAATGCTGGCAGCGCTGGAAGAGATTTACCTGTACCAGGCCAGCAGAGATTGCAGAAATAATTTAATCTACCTATGACATAGTTCAAAAAGAAAATATTAAAATTCAATCCAGTGTATGACAATTCTCTGCTTCCTATGCAATTCACTCTAGATGATGAATCGCAGCGATAGGCAAAAACAGCCGGCTGGAACCATCTAGTAACAGGAGAAAACAGAAGAAATACTAAACAGCAGTCAAACAAAATTACCGTTTCCAACAAACATTTGGAACACACTCCAGATGACAAAATACGAGGCAGACAAGTAGTAAATAAGATTACTTTAAGTGCATTTTGGTTTACGGCACTGAGGGATGGCGCAGAAGAACCCCCGTGTGGGCTCCCACACGGGGGACGCTGCAGGGCACTGGCTCCCAGCATCCCAGGTGGGATCAGCAGCCCCCGGCATCGTGTCGGCAGCTCCAGAAAAGACAGTAGAGGCCTAAAATCGAGCCGAGAGATAGATCAGAGAGAGCAGTGGCTTATGGAAGCAACAAAGCTGTTCACTGTGCTTTTACACACCTTCTCCTAAGTAAAGTTGATACGAAACTGACAGCAAAACTGTGCATTTCTACCAGTAAAAGATTTAAAAAAAAAGCCAATGCCAAAAAACCCTCACAAGCTGTACCAATATTCATAGCTAGAAGATAAAGGAGGAGTTAATCAAATCATGTGAAGAATTTGGGAAAAAATGTCCCCCTGCCCATCACTAGCAGCCCCTCACAGCCCTGCACAGGAACAGCACCGGCAGCATCGCACGTTCACTGGGGACAAGTGTCCCCTTCCTCAAGTACCAGACACTGGGCTGCTGCCAGGGACTAAGTATCAGGTTAAAGGGATAAATAGTCTGTTCTGTCATAGTAAGTACAGTCCAAAGACCTCAGCTTCTGATTTATAATATTTACCGATAAATAAATACCCTAAGATGGATATTAAAGTTCTGTTGTTGCGAGCAGCTGGAGTCTTTTAGGGTTTTTTTTAAGTCTGAGAAAGCCACCTCCAAACCTTTTACTCCTTTTTTATAGTTACTACAATTTATCCTCTGGCCTTCCAGAAGTTGTCTATGCTTGTAAAACCTATCATATTTCTGCTGATTATATTTTAGTAATCTGTGGTAAGAAGGAAGGTCATCAATATAAACCACAGATACTATATACTGGACATTCCTTCCAGCTGCACTTGCTGACCTGTTCATTTAAAATATCTATGATCTCTACTAACCTATCTGGGTGAGATACTCCTTTAATTAATATAAACAGGAAGAAAAAAAACCCTACGCAAGTGTGCAGTATTCAGTAACCAAACACATGCCAGGTCCAAATAATTTGAGAGGAACAGGAGCTAGCAGAGACCAAATAACTGCCGTGTAAGACAGGCTTTGAGGAGAATTGTTTCATATTCGGCATCTTTCCCCTTTATACTCAAAAATCAATTAGGTTGTTTTCCAAAATTTGTAAATAGCTTCCAAACAGTGCAAATAATTCTCCCCTTTAAGTATGAATGTCAATGAACTCATTCAAAATCATCTTCAAATGTCAGAAAAGATTAACATATCCCAGCCACAGGAGGGAGGTCAGAAGAAGGCACACGCTTTTAGTCTTTACTCGGGTGGGCACGATCCAAAGCCTAAGTCTATGGGAAAACTCCACCAAGAGACCCAGCATGGTAAAATTCCACGACAAGTGCTCAAAACACAAGAGACCAGAAACAATCTGGGATCAATAGCTTCCAGGTCATTAATCCTAGGCAGGTGACATCCCAGTGCACAGTTCACTACTCTCTTTCACGCAGACATTCAAGAAACCCGACTCGATTGGCATCTAGCAGCTCTAAATATTTTCCACATTTTGCCTTTATCCTTCCCCTATTTGTTTGGCATATGGCTTTCTAGCATCCCATTAATGTCAAACCCTTTAATCGGAATGTAAGCTAAATGCACGGTTTGCTATTTCCTGGATTTCTGTTTGGCGACCAGTGCTTTTTATGAGGAGAATGAAAGCAAAGGTCAGTTTGACCAGAAAAGAAAAGTCATCTTCCATAACGGAAGCTTGTTTTTCCAGTGAACTGATACAGAAGCCTAATTTAGAAAAAGGTCCTTTAGTATCATGTTATTATTAGTAGTATCACAAATAAACACAGAAGCCAATTCACTTTACAGACCTCCACATTAAGCATTCAATAGAAAATCCCTTGGTGTTTTATTGATTTTTGTTTTATTGATTTTTTTAAATAGCAATATCACAGTTAAAATGTATCATTTTGGTGAAAGACATCTAAAACTTTTCCATCTCGAAATAAGTTATTACAAATTATTTCCACAGCAACTGGCAACTAATGATTCAATCCATTTAAAGAACAACAAAGTAATGGCTTTATTTGGATGCCTTTTTTGATTAAATAACGTATTAACCTTGATGAAGCTTTCCAAAAAGGGATTAGCGTATTCGAGTGCATCAGCTGATTATGAGACAAATATAACAGTGATAAGATGCTGGTTCAAATTTTTTGAATCTGATGAGTATAACAATTTAGCCGCTAGGATGGAGTTGGCTCTTACAGCTTCCATCTAAACAGTAAGTGTCCACCCAGGATACAAAAAGATATCACCCGGCTAAAGTATGCAGTAACCGAGAGTCTGGAAAGGTCGCTTAAATCACTACGCTGAGTAGATCAAAATATCCTGCGTAATTACTCTAACGTCAGAAATAATTAACAATAATTCATTTGTAAGGAAAGGAGAAACAGAATGAAATGTATTGGAGGGGAAACCCAGAATGTAAATACAGTTTTATCTTCTGATGATATCATCCATTTTGACCAAAAACTCACTGACCCACTTTGCTTTATTTGTCTATACTGTAATAATACATTTTGCATACCTATTGTGTACCCTTTCCATTAAGTTATTTGCTTAATGGATGTATAAATAAATCTACTACAATTACGCTTTTTAAGGGTCAAATCCTATCCACTTCTGAACCCACTACTGTAATTTCTGCTGCGCCGGATGATAACACAGCAGACCTCAGGAACAGCTGAAAACACGGCCGATTCTGTGCTGTTGACATAATCAACCCATGTTACAACCAGGCTGCCAAACCCTTTTTACCGCCCTGCCAAGTCTGGGAATTGGTGTCCCTGTACTCTCCCTCCCTCCCCTCCACGACAAAACAAACAAATAAACAAAACAAAACAAAAAAAAGTTGAGTTTGGGGTTTGTTTTCTTTCTCTAATTTCACATGTTCAAATTACAATTCACACAGTATGACTGTGGCAAAATAAAACTTCCATCAGTTTATTGTAAGGATCGCATCTTGGAACTGGCGCAGAGTTGTTACAAGTTACATGCCACACCAATAAATAAATAAATAAATAAATAAATAAATAATTTTTAAAAAATATTAAAAAGGTCTAAGAGCAGCTATTAATATTCATGTTGATTCCACACGAAAACAACAGCAGAGTTACTCGAGCAGCTACACTTCTGTCAGCGCCTGGAAGTTATTCCAGGCTGTTTTGTCCTCCNTCATCCATTTTGACCAAAAACTCACTGACCCACTTTGCTTTATTTGTCTATACTGTAATAATACATTTTGCATACCTATTGTGTACCCTTTCCATTAAGTTATTTGCTTAATGGATGTATAAATAAATCTACTACAATTACGCTTTTTAAGGGTCAAATCCTATCCACTTCTGAACCCACTACTGTAATTTCTGCTGCGCCGGATGATAACACAGCAGACCTCAGGAACAGCTGAAAACACGGCCGATTCTGTGCTGTTGACATAATCAACCCATGTTACAACCAGGCTGCCAAACCCTTTTTACCGCCCTGCCAAGTCTGGGAATTGGTGCCCCTGTACTCTCCCTCCCTCCCCTCCACGACAAAACAAACAAATAAACAAAACAAAACAAAAAAAAGTTGAGTTTGGGGTTTGTTTTCTTTCTCTAATTTCACATGTTCAAATTACAATTCACACAGTATGACTGTGGCAAAATAAAACTTCCATCAGTTTATTGTAAGGATCGCATCTTGGAACTGGCGCAGAGTTGTTACAAGTTACATGCNATGGATGGATGGATGGATGGATGGATGGGAAGGAGCACGGCATCGCATGGGGTTAATTCCCCACGTGTTGGCTCCTGCCTGCACCTTGAAATCTGACAATAGGAAAGTGAAACGAGCCGCTCTGTTTATTTGCGCGTATTGGAAAAAGAAAAAAAAAAAAAAAAAAGAAAAAAAAATAAACACCGGGCCTTTGCCCGCCGCCTCC